>CAUYPK010061023.1:0-17013 GCA_963574355.1 Loris lydekkerianus
TGATCCCATCTCAGGGTGGGCAAGGGACTTGAAGAAAAACTTCTCTGAAGAAAACAGGCACACGGCCTACAGACATATGAACAAATGCTCATCATCCTTAATCATCAGAGAAATGCAAATAAAAACCACTTTGAGATATCATCTAACTCCAGTAAGATTAGTCCATATCACAAAATCCCAAAACCATAGATGTTGGCGTGGATGTGGAGAAAAGGGAACACTTCTACACTGCTGGCAGGAATGCAAACTAGTATGTTCCTTTTGGAAAGATGTTTGGAGATCACTTAGGGATCTAAAAATAGACCTGCCATTCGATCCTACGGTTCCTCTACTAGGTATATATCAAGAAGACCAAAAATCACATTATACCAAAGATATTTGTACCAAAATGTTTATTGCAGCCCAATTCATAATTGCTAAATCATGGGAGAAGCCCAAGTGCTCATAAACGCATGAATGGATTAATAAATTGTGGTATATGTACACCATGGAATATTCATTTTCTTTTTTCATGAGTGAGTGAAACAAAATGATACAACCTTGCTCTTTCTAATAGGCTTTGAGCAAGTATTTGAATCTAGATATAACTGGTATTTTCCTATTTATCACTTTATCTAACAAAACTAAACACAAGCAAATCATTAAGTTGATTACTTCTGCAATACAGACTCTGAATGAGATAAGGCTTCTGTTTTTTAAGTTGTTACATTTGATTCTTTTATCAATATGTAGTGAGTTGGAATACATCATAGGCAGAAAGTCTCTAGAGAACTCTGAATGTTCGACTGATAAAATCAACACATAATGGATGGGTTTAGAAATATGAATGGTCTTCTTAAATCTTGTTCCCAAGTTAGAACAAGATTTGACTCATTGGTATCAGCTGAGTTAAATAAGAAAAAAATGCATCAAGAGAAAATAGGTTGTCAACAATGGCAGCTCAGAAAAATGCAGAGAGAGGAAAACTGGTGTTGGTAATGCATATCTGGACAGTGTCCAGGGAAAGAAAAATGGAATCTAGATGGTATCAGGGAAATCAGTGCTCTTGTGCAGTCCAATCCCTCCTGTATTATATGCCTCTTCCTGGGAAGGGGGCTATACAGGAAGTTTAGAAACACTGATGTGACTTGATTTTCTAGGAGATACATCCTTCATAGACATGGTTTAAGTATAAATCTTTATTAGGCTTCTTCTACTCTTCCTTAAAACCACTTCTTTGCCTTAAGTTAGAGAGACAGATAATCCAGAGTCCAGGGGCCTCTGATTTCACATGGATGGGAAACAAATTTCAAATACTTGAAGACTTTGGGGCAAACCATTTCCTTTCCATGGATGAAATGTCCAGACTTCGTTGTACTTTGAAATAGAAAAAATATGATCAAGTTTTGACAAGAGCTAAATAAAAACAGCAGAGCAGTCTACTTGCCCCGTTATGTTACAAGTGTTACATCAATCTCAATTTGTCCTGAAGAAGCCCCCAAACTCTAGCACTTGAGGCCAGCAACCTAACAGGGTAGATTAACTAAATGCCTCACATAGGAGTACAATGTATATGATGCATATTTTTGTGGCAGATAGCTGAGTTCAGCCAATCACAGCAGCTGGGCTTCAGCCCTTGCAGGCAGCCAAGTCTTCAAACAATTTCAAAATAAGGTAAATGTTGAACTATCGCTAATGACACAGTCTCTGTACCTCACTCTCATCTTTTGTCCCTCTTTTTCATTATTACTCTATAAACATTGTCCGACCACATTGCAGAATGGAGTTCTCTGAAGCTATTCCAGTTCTGAGGGCTGCTGGATTTGTAAATCATTCTTCGCTCAATTACACTCTGCTAAATTTAACTTAATTAAGGTTATTCCTGTTAATGCTAAACCCTGGATAGCACTAAATGAGAAAGATAATCCTGGGTGGCGCCTATGGCTCAAAGGAGGAGGGCGCCGGCCCCATATGCTGGAAGTGGCAGGTTCAAACCCAGCCCTAGTCAAAAACTGAAAACAAACAAACAAACAATCAAACAAAAAAAAACCCATAATCCTGGTTTCAGGGAATCTAACCTTTTGTATTAACTAGGATAGGCTACATTATGGTGGCAAATAGATCTGTAGGGGTGGTTAGTTCAACACAATAGAAGTTTATGTATTACTTATATTACAGTGAAGGCTGGTTCCAGTCTGGTAGGAGTAAATTGGGTAAAGTGTGTATATGTGGATGGACCCTTTGTGTTGAGGGGAGAAGCTATTCTCCACACAAGTCATTCATGAACCAAGACCAGTTCCCAAGGCTTTCCTTGAGACCATCTCCTTCTTCAAGTGGAAGGACAAAAATCATAGAGAAACATATGGAAGGGTATGTGATCACGCCTGCAAGTGGTGAGTATCACTTCTGTTCATATTCCATTAGCTATATTTCAGTCAGTTGACTAATCTAATGGATGGAACATTGGAAGTAATTCTGCATTTCTAGGCAGAATAGGAGAAAGGATTTTGTGAACACCATTCACAATCAACCTAGGCAAAATAAATTATACTTGCAAAACAGCTAAAATTATAGAATGAATATATTAGAGATTAAATACAATTTTCTCAGTTATCCTTAAAGCATTTATTCTGTGTGTATGTGCATATGTGTGTGTGTGTGTTATTGATACAGCATTTCCCCCTTTTCTTCTCATCCTTTGCTCTCTGGAAGAGGTCATTGGAATAGATATAGACAGGTTTCAGATAGGGATGCTAGGAGATTGAAGTCCAGTTCTTCTACATTTCAGCGGCATGACCTCATCAAGTTTTGAGTTTTCTCAACAGCAAAATGAGGGCAATAAGATACTGTAGTATAGTGGTGCTTTGAAGATCCATATGGGATGGGAACTGATGTTAGGGAGATTCTGTGTTTTGGCCATGTCTGTTCATATTAGAATAATCTGGTCACAGGAAAAATATTAGGAAAATAATACACCTTTTGGTTTGACTATAAAGAGTCAATATTGTGAACATCTTTTGCTTTATTTTTTATTTTACTTTCATTAACTTCATTGAGGTATAGCTTACATGCAAAAATATTCATCAGTTTCAAGTGTCCAGTTTGATAAATGTGGACAAACTTTGTATACTATAAAAGCAGTCATAATGTATTGGTATCTATTTCCAATGTCCTAAACCTTTCTCATCCCCCTCTATGGTCCACACATTCCCACTCTACTCCTGGTCTCTAATAACCATTGATACCATTTATGTCAACACAGTTTTGTTTCTCTAGAATTTTATATAAATGAAATCCTAAAGTTTATTTTTATAGGTGGGCTCTTTAATTTAACATGATGCTTTTGAGTTTTATCTGTGCTTTTCTGTGTGTAAACATTTTGTTTCTTTTCATTGTCAAACCTGTTACACAGGTATATCAAACCTATCTATAAATTGCGTTCATCAATGGATGTAAATTTGTATTTTTTCTATATTTGGATAATATGAGCACATCTGCTCTGTGTACACATATGTTTTCATTTATCTTCAGTAAATACCTAGGAATTGGATTTCATTGTCCATCTTGCTTTGTTTTGATGTTCCCTAATTTATGAGTATTTGTTAACCTGGCTTCTATACTTCATATTAGGGAAGAAAACGCTTTGCATGAAAGCAAATGAGTTTTGATTTCTTAAATGGGATATGTCCCCATGGAATACTTTACTGTGTCATATGGTAATTCCTCAAGCTTGGACAATGTGAGTTTGACTGACTAATAGCAATATAATAGTTAACACATGGGTATGTTTCTTCCACATTTTAACTGTTGCTCTTGAGTATTAACAATAGTATTAAGTATTTAAACTTTAACAACTCTGTCACTGAGATATTATCCATAATATTTTCAGATGTAGAATCTAAGTTACATCTTACATAAGAGACAACTGGACTTGCCCACAGTCACCAGTTAGGAAGAGGTTCAGACTGAAATCTAAACCCAAATCTGCTTGACTTTAATTCCATGTACTTCACATTGCTCTCGCCTTCTGAGTCTGCAGGGCTGCAGAAGACTTCCTGGCAATGGAGTACATTTAGGTTTCTCTCTGTGAGTAGACCATCTAAGGGCCTGGG
This sequence comes from Loris lydekkerianus, assembly GCA_963574355.1. Classification (NCBI taxonomy): domain Eukaryota; kingdom Metazoa; phylum Chordata; class Mammalia; order Primates; family Lorisidae; genus Loris; species Loris lydekkerianus. Next base: position 4,092 of record CAUYPK010061023.1, read on the forward strand.
GGCTCCCCCCTTTAGTTCCCTTGCCAGGCATCCTACCTATGGCACACCCGACAGAGCCCAGGATTATCTTCTTCATTATACGAAATCCACTGGGACCTTTCATAGTTGTTTCCATCAGATTCCTTCTCAATACTAAATTGTAAAAAATAGAAATACTTACCTATATACTCGAGTATAAGCTGAGTTTTTTCGGCACAAAATTTGTGCCGAGTTCAGGTTTTTTGGCACAAATTTTGTGCCGAAAAAGCTTAGCTTATACTCGGGTATATATGGTAATTTTTTTGAGAAAAAGACTTATAATAATCTAGAATAATAGAGAAGTTTATCAAATGTTAATCCTCTCCTCAACAAAGCAAGAGAATCTCTTCTACTACACAAATTCCTTAGCCAAAAAAAAAAAAAAAAAAAATCCTATAAATCCTCCATGTTTTTACCTTTTCCTTATGTGATCACATTAAGCTGACTCTAGAATGTCTAGCTTCAACATTATTCATGACCTAGACTATGACATAAAGAGAATAATGGGAGTCCTATGTATTTTTAAACTGCTTTATCTTTATAAACAATGCCTTGAAAATGAGATAAGAATTGTGTTTTTCTCATAGTGGTTCTCAAATAAGCGTTACCCTTGAGTACAAAGTCAAGTTGTCACTCCTGCTTCCGCGGTTGTAGTGATACAATCCCAAAATTATGAAATCATTTTATACCAGTAAGGACTTTGTCTCAGCAACAGCCAAAGAAAGAGTACTCACAAATATAATCAAATACTATCATCATGTAATGCAATAAAATAACAGGAATTCAATTATTTTCAATTCCATAAAATTATTCCATTTATGATTTTTACTAAGCAGAGTGGGTGGCCTGGGGAAGCAAGGCATGGGTTCATTTAAGTGACATATGAGAGAATGGTTAGAAATTTTATAATTGGCTCAACATTTTTTTCCCTTTCTTTTTTTCCTTTTTGGTAAAGCTTATGAGAAGTGACTCTGTCTATGGAATAGGAGGATCTGGAACTAAAGACCAACTTTCTTACTTTACATTCACTTGATTTCTCCCAGCTTTAGGCTTCTCCTTAGCCAAATGAAGGTAATAACATCTACTGACAAGGCTGTCATGAGGGTTAAGTGGCTGCTTATGCCACTTGTTAAGGGAGCAAATATAGACAGAGAACAAGTATAGGTGGGGAACATAAACATCATTCCTGTGATGAGCTCAGATGCCTCTGGTACTTTCATGAAACATATAAAAGATGGTGGGCAGGTAGGGTAAAGTTCAGTAGCCAGATCACAGATATGAGAGGCATTGGGCAGAATGATGGTTGAAACCTGGGCAAGGGATACATTTGCCCGAGGACAGGATGTAGAGTCAGCAGGACCCTGGGCACATGGGGTGGGAACCTTGGAACATCGGCATGCCAGGAGTCGTCGTGAGTGTCTCAAAAGCAATGTAAAAAAAGCTTCTAGAAAGAAAATGCAAAATCATATTCTCTCACATCTTTGTGGGCTGGAGTTGCAGTACTGCATTATTTTTTGAGCATTTTGTTCAGTTGATTTAAAAAAATACTATCCTTGAAAAGAGCATTGGGAACACCATGGGAAACCTGTTATTGCCTAAACATTCAAGTTTTTTAAGTTGTTGTTGGCAGCTGGTAGAACAGTCTTTTCTTCTATGCTCCAATTTAGAAGAAAATCCTGCCAAAGATCTCTCACTAGCAAAAGGGCTAAATGGGAGGCTTTCTTGCAGCAGAGGCTGTTTGGGGGCAAAAGTGAAGAGAGAGTGCCCACTCTGACTGGCAGTGAAGTATGTGTGCTTGGCTCATTCCAGCCTCTCTCTTGGCACCATCTAACAAATATCCTATTTATTGAGCATCTATCACATATTGGGCTGAGCAATTGGGACAAAATATGAGTGAGAAGCAGGATCTGCCAACGGAAATTTTACAATCTGGTGCAAGATAGAGCCACACCAATTTATGAAGATAAACACTAAAAAAAATGCCTGGGCCTGATTTTTTTGCCCATTTTCTTTAGAGGGGAACTTTCTTTGTGTACCTTCTCTTTGTCACAGGCAATATTAGGTTTTTATCTGTGTTGTGGAAAAGACATGATTACCTCCATTTTAAAGAAGAGCACATTAAGAGAATTCAATTTGCCCAGGATTACACAGTCGACAAGAGGTATAGATAAAATATTTGCTGGCTCTGTTGAACAGAGAAACCTAGTTCTTCACATAATATCATGTGGTCACATTGCATTTATAAAAGCAGCAAACCAATTGTGAAATTTTAAATTGTAAGACATTGTTCACCTCTTAAGAACAAGAGAGGTAAACACAGGAAAGAAAGTCAGGAAGAAAAAAACAGGGAATAAAAGGTAGAAAGAAAGAAAATAAGAATAAACAGAGTGAAGAAAAGGAACTAAGAGATATAGCACTAATGCTTTCCTGAGCTGAAGATGAACACCCCTTCCAGCCAGTAATATTTTAAGAATATTAAAATTTTCTTTGCCAGCCTCCAGAAGGTGAAAGATTATTATTCAGTAGGCCCTCTTCAAAGGGTGGCTAAAGCTATGTAGTTAATAATGTAAAAAATCATTCCCAGAAATAAAGAAAAGCAGGAGGAATAAGATAAAGCTCAAAGGGAAAATAGAACCAAAGCTGAAAATTGGACCACCTTATTACGAACTCAAGGTCATCGAAACAAGAGGAGAATAATATTTATAGACCCATAGACTGAAATGAAAAGATCTGCTTCTCTATAATGCATATGTGAAATAGGAACGCACGTGGATATGAACTTCATAATTTATCAACCCCATTTTTATGGGTTGATAGGATCCTAAAAATATGGTAGTAAAATGAAAGTTAGAGTTACAAAATTTTACTTGAATCTGACTCTCATCTTTGACCCAATTATTTAGGAAATTATTTTATTGTATGTGAATCTCAGTGTCTTCAATTGTACAATTGAAACAACATACCTGCTGTATCTATACACCTTGCTGTGATCAATGATCTTAACTAAAATGAATGGAAGTAGTAGTCACACATTTGTTATGAAAATGGGCTGTGGGGTATATGCCCAGTTTTGAATTCAAGTCCTGCTCTTTAACAGTGTTAAAGCAAGCTATGTCACTTCTCTAAGTTTCCTTCTCTTATGCAGAATTGGGGATAATAATAGTAACTAACTCGGCTCAGCACCCATAGCACAGTGGTTATGGTGCCAGCCACGTCCACTGAGGTTGGTGGGTTCAAACCTGGTCTGGGCCTGCTAAACAACAATGAAAACTGCAACAAAAAATATCCAGGCACTGTGGTGGGTTCCTGTAGTCCCAGCTACTTGGGAGGTTGAGGAAAGAGAATTGCTTATGCTTAAGCTCAAAAGTCGGAGGTTGCTGTGAGCTGTAATGCCATGGGACTCTACCAAGGGCAACATATTAAGACTCTGTGTAAAAAAAAAAAAAAATAGTATCTAACTCATAAGGACATTGTGGGGGTTGGCTGGTTGAGATTATGTACATCATCCCTGTACATAGTACCTGGTGGGCAGTATGTTCTCAATAAAAGCTATGTGATGACTGTAAGGATGATAGCAATGCTGCTCCTAGGGACATGACAGTGACAGTCATAAAAATGAAGAAATACCTATTCAATAGCTGAATCCCTTGTGATAATACTATACAGTACAGGAATGCTCACGAGTCATATCATAGTTGTTTAGGTGGGTTTTGTTCTTTTCAATTATTCTTCCAAATAACAAACATTCAGTGTGTTGGGAAGGTGTCCAGTTCTGCCACCATCCATGACTGTGAAAACAGTTGTTCTTTGCTTGGGATGAAGGCAAAGCTGGAAGAAATTGACTTGGAGCTGAGGGTAGTTAATATAACACAAAACAGAAATACAAAACTTTGCTGAGGGAAGCGTGGTTATAGAAGACCAGCATAACCATCTTCCGGGATCTTATCAGAAAAGGGAAGTCTCAAGCCCCATGCCAAATCTATTGAATCTGAATTTGCATTTAACAAATGTTTAAGGAATCCCTGAATTTATGATGCTTTTTTTTTTCTTGGCACCTATGTCTTGATGGCATTTTACAAAATTTTATTATTAAATCATAGCTGTGTACATTAATGCAATCGTGGGGCACCATACACTGGTTTTATAGACCATTTGACATATTTTCATCACACTGGTTAACATAGCCTTCCTGGCATTTTCTTAGTTATTAAGATATTTATATTCTACATTTACTAAGTTTCACATGTACTCTTGTAAGATGCACCATAGGTGAGATCCCACCAATCACCCTCCCTCCGTCCTCCTCCCCCCTCCCTTCCCTCCCACTCTCCCTTCCCCATATTCTTAGGTTATAACTGGGTTATAGCTTTCATATGAAAGCCATAAATTAGGTTCACAGTAGGGCTGAGTACATTGGATACTTTTTCTTCCATTCTTGAGATACTTTACTAAGTCTTCTTAAAACATATTCTTATATGTTCCAGCTCCATCCATGTAAACATGGAAGAGGTAAATGATGCCTTGATCTAAAACCCTTAGGTCACTCACTGAAGCAGGTCATGAGAACTTTTTTCTGAATTCTCTTTAGGAAAGGGCAAATGGAAGGAAACAAACACTTACAGATCACCTATTATATACCAAGCTCAGAATAGGTATTTGAGATATATTTTACTTTAAACCACTCAGTATTTTTGTAAGGTTTGTGCTGCCATCATTTCTTTTTTAGACAAAACCCTGATGCTGGGAGAAGATGAATAATGTACACAAGATCACACAGTAAGCAAGTGCAAAGTCTGATTATGACAATTCTACTTCAAAGCCAATCTTTGTAGGAATCTTAAGCAGGCTTGTGAAGCCCTAATTTAGCAAACTTGGTTTCCAAAACTCCCTACCAGAGCCTTTACTTCTTTTTTCTGAAGCTGTGCATTGAAACACCTTGTCCGAAGTTCACACTCTAAATTCAGGTAGTTATGGTTGAAATCCCAGCTCCTCTTCTGATTGTCTGAGTAACGCTACCTAAACCGGAAAAGTATCTACTTCAAAGTGCTACTGCAAAAACTTAATGCTGTGAGCATAAAGCACCGGGCTCCATCCTTAATAAACAGGAGGTGTTCAACAAATGCTAGTTGCTACTTCAATTAAATTATTTATTTATAAACAAATTCTCTATTTAATATAAAAATCCCAAAAAAGTCTTAGTCAAAGAACTTACTCCTGAGTTTTATATCCTGTTGCTATTGTTTAGTGCACTTGATTATTTTAAAAGCAACTCTAACTGAATGCAATAGGACCTCTGTAAGTTGACCACCCCAGGGACTGTAACAAACTGATCAGCTTATGGAGGTTATTGACATAAGGAAATAGGCTACTGTACTATATGTATATGTGGTGCATGTCCAGTCTATGAAAATTAGGTCAACTTAGAGAGGTGGTCAGCTATCTATTATATCAGCAATTCTCAATTCATGATTTTCCCTGCCCTCTTCTACTGCAGCTTAAGGTGCCTTTGTCATGCCAATTACTACACTGTACTATAATTAATTAGTGTGCTGTGGCTTCTCTGATATCAAGGGATGCATTTATCTTTTGAATTCCCAGTCCCTAGCACATCAAAAAACATTTTATGATTTTTATCTTGCATTTGCCTAGACATGCTTTGTACTCTGTTCATAACCTTGATATAATCAGAGGAACACCATTTTTAGTTTCCAGGGAGGAATGCCGTCTTTTATTTACACCTGATTTCAGTAAATATTCTATTTGGGAAGGTAGGCTGTTCACCTAAGAGTCTAAGATTATTGTTAAAATGCTGCTATAGTCATAAAATTCCCTTTTATTTTAAGACCTGGAAAGAAAATTTCTACTTATAAAATATTATTGGCTTTTCACGCTACAAATAAATAAAAAAGGTCTGCTGTGATTCTAGCTGTTTGGTATAGAGAACAGTTGATATGAGGCATAGGAGGAGCTGCCTTTATGTTAGTTGAAATAGCAACCCTTTTGCAACAAAGTCATATTCAATGATTATTTGACAAGCATTGTATTTTGTCTCTCTCTGTTGCCATTAGATGGCTAACAATATAATGAAAAATGTCAAGGGTATTCATTTGTCCCATCTCTCAGCAGAGCTGAAGTTACAAATGTTGTGGAGCTGAATTTTCACTCTAAGTCCATGCCATAGCCCAAGAGTCTTCTATTTCATGGAGCAGTAATACACAGGATGTGGGAAGATTCAACATAGCTTGGTAGCAAACTGAAATAAAGCCTCTTTGGATGACTCTGTTCAAATAAGAACCCTTCTTTAACTGTACATCTCAATACTTAATGGCTGTGTTTTCTAAGAGGTAGATTATCATAAACAGAAAGGCATCTCTAGTTGTGTAAAGTTAAAAATTGAATTAAATTTGTTTAATCCCATTTTTTAAATGTTTAGAACTAAAATAATACTCTAATTTCTCAGGGATATTATGAAGATAATAATGAGGCATTCTGCATTTCAGGTAGAAGGTATTCATAAATGGTGGCTATTCTACCTTTTACGAAAGTGAATGTCTACATTCTGGTCAAATTTAATCCACTGTAAAGGAATATCACTCTAAAATATAAGTTCATTTTTTGAACCCTGCTTATCTCTCTCTATTTCTTTCTTCCTTTATGGGTGTATATGCTGTTGATTATACATATGTATAATTAGATTAAGGTTTTCCAATGCATAGGTGAAGGATGTTCCTCTGAGAGTTAGATTTGTAAGATCTATACATGATGCCATAGATGAGCAGAAGTTGCCTTAAGGGATAGGATACTTTCCAAATTAAAACAGAATGGGGAACTTGGGAATCTAATAAATAGATAGCTAAAATTAGAGTAAATCTTTAAAAAATGATAGTGATGATCAAGCAAGGGTAACTATGATTTTTTTGAATTCCTATTATTTTCTAGGTTCTGTAGTGATGTTTTACGTCTACAAAGCTTTGAAAATACCTAAACATGAGTTGCTGACCATTACCACTCTAGTGCTACAGAAACCCAAGCTTATGTAGTTTAAATTACTTGCTTGGAGTCGAACAACCAGTAACTAGCAGGCAGGGACTAGAATTCAGCTGCTATGTACTCTCTGACTCCACAGCCAGCAGATGTAATATCTAGTAGAAGAATGTCACAAAGGTATTCTGCCAAGAACCTACTAAAAGGAAATCCAAAATTAAAAAAAAACAAAAAACAAAAAACAAAACCTGGTGCAACTCACATATAATTCAAAGGAGCTGTCAGTGCTCTGACCAGCTGGCACAGAATTCTGGTCCCTTTGCAAGTTTAGCCTTGAGTGGATACAGACATAGCTGACTAACACAAATTATTCATATTATCAAAAATAAACTTGGTTGTGTGAGTCAAATATTCATGAACTTAAGCATCACTTAATACCCATCAATATTCTGGATCCTCAAAGTAGAATCTAGCCTGTCAATTGTCTTAACCCCACCAGGTTTGGGCTATACTGAGCACACCTATGATCAGTTTCACATTAGAACACTTAGCGAACCTTCTGCTGTGACATTGTTGCTTTTTTTTTTTTTTTTAATAACATCTACTATCTTAAAACCACATGGGTGCTAAATGGGCATTTTTAAACAGATTTCATGACATTTGCTATGTGGGTAACATGTTCAAAATTACCTAACCACAGAAAGTACTCCATTCTCTTTTAATTTTCTTATTTTTAATATTGCTTACTTTTCTTCCTGTCCCAATAAAGATACAAAATATATATATGTTTTCCAGACCACAAACATCACCTGCATAAAAATGAAGTGAATTTTGTTAACCATTCCTTCATGCCAGCATTTTATGGACACACTTGGAGAAAACACAGCCACTTCTCCAGAAGGTGACTCACATCCCAAATGCCAATGCCATCTACATCCTGACAGCTTTACCAAACAGCTGCTGCCAAAGGGAGATCAGCCCTTACATGACTGAAATGGTTGCCAGTTTGTTTTTTCACTAAAACCAAGTGCCACAGGATCATGAGGATTAATCTGTCAAGATCCATATGCAGACCCTGGTTCAATTATCAAGTGGCTGGCAGCCCCTGGATGGCTGCAGGAAGGGGAAGAATCAGGGCATCGCACACAGAACAGCTTAATGTCATTGCAGAGAAGGTGTTCAAAAGCAATAGGATCTGTTAGCCAGTCAGGACTGTGGCTGGTGGTGTCTGATGTTATCCTGTGCTCCAGACTCCTGGCCATTAGTTTAATGAAAGTAAATCAAGTTGATTATTTAATAAAACAAATGTTTAATGAAATTTGTAGCTGGTAAAATTAAATAATGAATGTGAAATGAGTTTGAAAAGCATAATGCACAATGCACACTTGTTTGTCAAGCCTTGGATTAAGCTTTTCCCTGGAAGTGGGCAGGTGCCACCTGACAATCTTTGTTGTCCTATAAGCTGTTCTATGATGATCTTCCTGGAGTCTGATCTCCCTGGCAAGACAGTTGCAAACGAGTTCATAGCTGGTTACACTGGACTTGGGCACCAGACACCTCTGCAGTGAGGAGAGACAGATTCCTGGCAGGTTTTGAGTCTGTCTTGGTTACCAGCCCCATAATCTTTGCCAAGTTACATTTTCTTCTGAACCAAAGATTTGTCATCTAGTAATAGGTATGAATGTCTATCTCACATCGTTGTTGAAGAAATCACAAATCTTTTATATGTATTTCAGAATTGCTCAGATTATGCTAATACTGTTTCCAGTTTCAAGCCCTCTCCTGTTACACCAATGTTCTAAATCATTAGATAATTCCAGGAAGGTGCGGGGGTGGGGAGTTAAGGTCATGCCCATAGAAACCCAGAGACCTCCCAGTTTCAACTTTTTAGAGACTGTGCCCATAAAATCTATGTGTTCAATTCTTGGTTCATTTACACCTTTCATAAAAAGAATTTCTACCAGGAAAATTAATAAGATAAATATGACTAATCAGTACAAAACCTACTAGAGCAAAGGTGTTTGACCATCCATCAGGGCCTTTTTTGTTTCTGACTATGGCTTTCTGATAGGGATACATCATGAGAAATGCATTTGTAGGTGATTTTGCCATTATGGGAACTTAACAGAGTGTAATCGCACAAACATAGATGGCACATCTTACTACACGCCTAGGGGACGTAGCATAGCCTAGCGCTCTTAGATTGCAGACCTGTACAGTATGGTACTGTACTAAATGTTGCAGGCAGTTGTAACACAACGGCAAATATTTGTGTATCTAGACATATATAGAAAAGGTCTAGTAAAAATATAATAATAAAATCTAATCAAACCATCATCTCTGTGCTCTATCATTGACTGAAACATTATTATGCAGCAGATGACTCAACATTTTACAAGATACAGAAAGATATTACTGTATGGTTTTCTCTTCAGTGCCTTGATCATATCAGGTTTTTGAAGGAAGAATTAAAAGTGAAAATATTGCATTTATAAAGGGGAACTCCTCTGCTTTCTATTTAAGCAATGGTCTTATTCTGAGTCTTTTGACACCACCCATAAGTCACCTTTTAAAGAAAAACAGGTTTGACAGCAATTTTGCTATTTATCTGAGATACTGAATAAGATATTATACCCATATCGAAATATCACTATTTTCATATTAAGTCAGCCATACTATTCTAAAGATTATTCATTTTAATTTATCTTTAATTAAAATACAGAATAACCATAAATATTGTCTAGAATATTTATATAGTTTCTCTAGAGTTAACAATCTCCAGTACAAAGCCACTTAACTGACACGTTACATTTTACCATACCAATGCATGAATTCACAAACTAATGTATGAAATAGCTTACAAATTGACCAAATCTTTTAAAGAAAAACTTTTTCCTTTTTCAAAAATAAGTCATCCACTTGGTATAAATGAAGACTATAATTCCTACTAGAGGGAGATGCCCCTAAATTTAATCCATTTAAGATAGAGAGATACATAGACAGACACAGAGATAAATTAAGACAGGTGATAGATACGTAAGAGAGGAAAGAAAGCTTTTGCTTATAGTAGAATGCTGGTATGTCAACTAGCAAATACAAATGCTAAAGTTTTAAAATCATCATTTGCACCCATCACAGAAGATAGAAAACTGTAGCAGGCAAGAAACATCAAAGGATGCTCAATTTGGTAGAAAATTCTCATGAACAGGGTATTTTCATAATCTCAAGGCATCCCCGAATCTCCACATAGACTTTTTATTAGTTGAAAGGGAATAAAATAGCAATTGTGTAGTGGAGGAGACTGGATAATATGTTGGCTATGTAATCAAAATAATGAAACTAATGAGGAGATGAACATTGTTTGCCTTGGGATGTGATACCCCGAGAACGGAGAAACATCATACGGGATCTGAATCTAATCAGGAGGAAATATTCGATAAATCATAAGTTAGGGACTATTCTAGGGAAGGGGCTATATCCTTTAAAAATGCAAGTGTGGAAAAGAAAAGTGAAACAAGTAGTGGCAAGTTGCAGGTTAAAGAAATTACCCAACTCGAGACTGAATATTGTAGTGAGAGGGAAAAATACTATGTGAGTCATTATGACTTGGGGAATACCAAAACAATCAAGAAATATAAAATCTGCACTGACAGAAACAAATGAAGCTGAGCAACACTGCTAAGCCGAGCAAGGTGAAACATGCACGGGTGAAATCAGAAGGGACCCTGTTGACTGTGCTTCTTGGAAGTGAAATAAGGGACCATAACACAGTCTGTCTCAAAACTTTTGTAGTGACTCATGCTATCAAGGCCATATTTGAGTTGTTTGACAAAAATGGAATACAGACAGAGTGAGTAAAAATATTGTGTATCAATGGAAAATAATTCTTGTAAAATAATGTAAAGAAGTTTATTATGAACCAAATTGCAACTGTGGCCCAGAGAGCCATCCACACCCACAAGCCATGTGAAAGTAGTCTCCTTGTGGTTGGGTCACAGTTTGCTGTCACAGATGCACAGGGCACAGAGACAGGAATTACACAGAAGTCAGAAATCAATACCTAGAAGGTGTACATTGGTTTGCACCTGAAAGGCAGGGCATTTTGAAGAAGGACATTACAGGTTTTAGGTGGGTTTAAAAATTCTTTGATTTATAATTGGTTGAGGAAAGAAAGGTTTTTGTCTAAAGGCTTGGAGTGTTTTAAATTAAGATAAGGAAGTCTGTTAATCAGAGATAAGGCACCTGGCATAGATCTAATATGTACCCAGACTCAAGTGAAATGTTAAGGAAAGTGATATAGTAAATACCCCCAAAATGTGTGAGTTATGCAAGTGTGAATATATCAAGTGATTTTTTTTTTTTTTTTTTTTTTTTTTGCAGTTTTTGGCCGGGGCTGGGTTTGAACCCACCACTTCCGGCATATGGGGTCAGCACCCTACCCCTTTGAGCCACAGGCACCACCCTATCAAGTGATTTTTCTATTTTTATTATCTTCTCTTTCTTTTTTTCAACAACCCAGTACTAGTCTCTTACATCAGTTGAAGTCAAATGTTGCCATAGTTGTCCTCAGGATTTCCAAATTATCACATTCTTCTTACTATTCTCTAAACCCTTGACCTGAAGAGTTCTTTGTAGAATATATCGAGTTTATGTTGTTTTGGTTTATTTCCCCCTCACCCCCAGATAACTCACAAAGTAAGTAATCTTAAAAGATGTGTGAAAATTCAGGTACTGATGGCTTTCTTGTGGCTACCATGCAGAAGCTGGGGTCAAGGAGGCAGCCTAAATACTGCTGGGCTCAAGACATGCCACCCCAAAATGTGGTAGCTTGACATTTGTGAAAACAACAAAAGCAAGAAAATGACTCTTACCTTGTTTCATGAATCAGGCCCTATAAGAATTCTCTGATGCTCCTCTGAAGAAAACCTTCACTCCAGAGGTATCCTCCCATATCTGGAGAAAAGGAACATCCTTCTTTTCAAAGACACAGGGATGCTAAAAAAATGTCTAAATGGAGGCCTTGCCAAGTTCTCCCCTATATACTGCCATTATTAGATCATAGCCTTTTGTCCTCCAATCACACTTCTGTATGACTTTCCACTCTTTATCAAACTTATAAAAATACACAGATTTTCTCGTATCTTTAGGTCTTTATTTTTGAAGGCTTCTGTGTCATGTAAGACTAATATTAAATAACTGTGTGTTTTTCTCTTATTAATCTCTTGTTATAGGTGCTGTAAAAAAAATTTCTTCTCTCCTACATTACCCAGAAGTTACTCATACCTTATTTTTTCCCCCTTAACCATAATAGCTATTTGGCCAGGATGCTTCCATATGATTTAAATTTTGTAGGTTGGTAAATAGTTCCTACCCTAAAACCTCTGAGTGACTTGTGCCACCTCGACTGACTTGTGTGCCCCATCCCTGACCCCTGTATTTCCCCATGGTACAAGGTCAGCTCCACGACCTTCGTATCATCAGAATTCTACTATAATTGGTTGTTATCGCTACCATACCAATTATTAGTATTTTTATTTCCAACCATTTTCATAGTTGAATTCAATACGCCTCTTTCAGATGTGTTTTGACAATTCAGATTCTGAAATTTTTAAACTTCTTTCAGCCATGGCTTCTTATACCCCCAAATGGCTATAACATTTGCCTTACAACACTGTTGTGAAAACTAGAAATAATTTATGCAAAATACGCACTCCATAGTAGGTGCTTCATAAAAGACAATGTATTTAAACATTGTCTAAAAACAAGAAGAAAGGAGACAAGATGGCGGACTGAAGCCAGCTTTCCACAGAGGCTCCCGTCCAGAAGGAGAGTTAAAGGATGGAAATTTAGTAAGTAACCTGGAGGATTCAAGCTATACCAAGAGAGAAGGTTGGAGATCGCACATCAACACCACTGAGGC
>CAUYPK010061027.1:0-59611 GCA_963574355.1 Loris lydekkerianus
AGTCCCTTTTTTTTTGTGCCGCCCCCCCCCCCCCCCCCCCCAGCCATCTCTGTCTCTTCCATCCTGCAGTGCCAGGTTTATGAGAAGCCAGACCAGTCAGTGGTCAGCCTTCCCACAGCTTCATGAATATTACCCATAGATAGGGAAAACGGAACTCAGAGAGGGGAAGTCACTTGTCCAGGAAGATAAGCTCTACAGCTAAAATTTGTTTTTAGCTTGTTTCTTTATTTAGAGAGAAGGGCTTGCTCTGTCACTCAGCTTAAAGTGCAGTGGCACAATCATAGCTCACTGCAGCTGCCAACACCTGGGCTCATGCCATCCTCCTACTTCAGCCTCAGAAGTAGCTAGGACTATAGGTGTGTGCTACCATGCCTGGCTGATTTTTAAAATTTTTGTAGAGACAAGGGTGTTCCTAGGTTGCCCAGGCTGGTTTCAAACTTCATGAGTCAATCAGTCTTTCTGCCTTGGTCTTCCAAAGTGCTGGGATCATAGGCATAAACCACTGCAGCCAGCCCAGAGCCAAGATTTAGACACAGCTCTGTCTCCACTGCAGAGCCAGGCTACCTTCTGTCCACTGTCACATTTCAGAGGGAGGAAGTGTGGAAAGGGATGCCAGCCTCCTCCATTAGCAGCATCTGCTTCCTCACCCCAGGGCCTTTGCACATGCTGTTTGCCTGTGTCTGGAATATGCTCTCTCCTCTGACTAACTCTTACTCAGGCATAATATTTAAAGTATTTAATGTCCAGGGTGGCATGGGCACCGGCCAGTTAGAAAGGAGGCTTCCCATATTGTGACACACGTGTACTCTTTGTTTGCTGCATTGTGGGGGAGAGCCAGGGTTATTTAAAGGAGGCCAAGGTGCCAAGGGGGCACTCTCAGAGCTCACGGAAATACGACATACCTGTTCACTGATATTATCTTCCTTCCTCCAGGAATCCTTCCCTAACTTCCTCACCCCATACCCACTATGATGCCAGCTTATATCCCTTCTTTTTGGCTATTTGATGGCATCTGTGTGAACCCTCTGAATGTGTATTTGGCTAATCATCTCTCTCCTTTCTCTGGGGGACAAAGACCTAACCCAGATCTAGAACAAAACCTGAGAATAGAGATCAATAAAGATTTATAGAATGAAAAAGTGGATGAATAAATGGATGAATGGGTTCATAGCTGGTGGTGGAGGGAGCCACGCCTTTTTGTAAGCTTCCCCAGGTGTTGCTGAGGGGTAGATAGAAGGAAGAACTGTCTCCCCTTCATTGGAATCGGCCTTGCTGTCTGTTGTAGTTCAGAAGGAGGCAGGAGAGAAGCAGCAGAGGGCACCTGGCCTGCTCCAGGTGGGGTCAGGAGCAGCTGCAATTCTGCTCTCATCTGGTTTCACCCTGGGGGCATACGGGGGCTTTCTGAGGTTCCTTGAACTCCGAGAGTGGTGAGGGCTTCAGAAAAGCAGAGGGCTGGGCGAACAGTCCTTAATTTTTCATTCTCTTGTCCTTCTAGGAAAGAGCAAAAGCTTGCATGTTTTTTAAATTGTAGGTTCAACACCAAAGCTCTGTAATAAAGAACCGGGCCCTGGAGTCAGACAATCATGGGCTTCCCCAGGGCCCAGCTGTGTGACCTGAGGCAGTTACAATAAACAGTGACATTCACTGAGAACTTTTGCCCAGTGCTATTCTCAAAATGTTGGGTAAATGATCTCATTTAATCCTCCAAGTGTATTCTTCTGGATAGGTACTGTTGTCCCCAGTTTTCAGCTAGGAAAATGAGGATAGGCTGACAGAAGTCATCTCCACTGCTCTGCTAACCTCTGGACCCCTATCATCTCTCTGAGCCTCAGTTTCCTTGTCTGTAAAATGGGGTCATTGTACCTATTTCACTGGGCAAACAAAAGTGAGGCTGAGGCAGGAGTATCCCTTGAGCCCAAGTGTTCAAGGTCAACCTGAGCAACATAGTGAGACCTTGTCTCTAAAATAATAATAATGATAATGATATAATGGTGAGCACAGGTATAAGATATGCTATGGCCAGGTTGTGTCCTAAGGTTTTTTCAGGGATTATCTTATTCAGTCCCCATCTCCCCGTTTTATAGATGAGAAAACTGAGGCTCAGAAAAGTTAGAAGACTTCCCAGATAGCTAGGAAGTGGCAGAACTGGGATTTCAATGAGGAAGCCTGGCTGCAACATGGAAGCTGTTAACCACCATGCACAATAAATGGAGTGGAGGTTGGTGATTCTATGGCTGGATACACAGCAACTGTTCCGTTGCTGCTAATAATAATTCCTGTCATCTGTTAAGCACTTGCTCTTGCTTGTGGCCATCTGAGCCCTTTTCAAGGATTCCATGATTGGCGCTTCATAGGGATTCTGAGGTTGGGGCTCATATACCTCCATTTGCAGGTAATACTCCAAAGTCCAAGTTGACAATCTGATCTGCACCCCTAAGCCCCATCAAGCTTGCCTCAACCCAACTGAGCCTCCATTCAAGGCTATGGGTCAAACCTATTTGCACATCTCTGGGGCTCCATCCTCTTCAGGTGACTTTTTTTTTTTTTTTTTGCAGTTTTTGGCTGGGGCTGGGTTTGAACCCGCCACCTCCAGCATATGGGGCTGGCGCCCTACTCCTCTGCTGAGCCACAGGTACCCCCCAGGTGACTTTTTTTTAGACTGACAAATTAATGATACATATTTATGAGATACAATGTTAGGTTTTGAGATATGTGTTTACATTGTGGAATGATTAAGGCACCGTAATCAACATATCCATCGTCTCATATACCTATTTTTTTTTTTTATGGTGAAAACATTTAAAATCTACTCTTTCAGCAATTTGGAAACATCCAATTTGTTATTATTAACTGTGGTTGCCACAATATGCAATAGATCTCTAAAATGTATTCCTCTTATCTAAGTGAACTTTGTATCCTTTGACCAACAACTCCCAGCCCTTAGCCCCTGGTAACCACCATTCAGTTCTCTGCTTCTGTAAGTGCAACTTTTTTTGATTCCATTTATAAGTGAGATCATGCAATATTTGTCTTTCTGTGTCTGGTTTATTTCACTTAGCACAGTGTCCTCCAGGTTCATCCATGTTGTCGCCCAAAGTGGAATTTATTTCTTTTTAAATGAGGAATAGAATTCCATTGCATGTTCTTTATTCCTTTACGTGGATGGACACAGGCTGCTTCCATATCATGGCTATTGTGAATAGTGCCACAGTGAACACAGGCATGCAACTACTTTTGAGGTATTGGTTTAAGGATGGCTCTGCCAAGAGACCTGTTCCTCCAGCCGTAAGAGGAGCTCTATTTTGGCAAAGGCAGCTTCACCCTACCCAGTGAGTCCAGGAACCTTAGGGTCTTCCTCTATGCCTTTTTTTTGCAATTTTTGGCCAGGGCTGGGTTTCAACCCACCACCTGCAGCATATGGGGCCGGTGCCCTACTCCATTAAGCCATAGGCGCCGCCCCCTCTATGCCTTTTTTCTCAAGCCATCACAATCAATCTATTAACACATTTTATTGGCTCTACCTTCCTCATCTACCCAGAACCTACCCACCTCTCACTTCCTTCACTGTCCCACTCTGGCCAGGCCACCATCAGTTGTTGCCTGGACTAGACCAGTTGCCGCTGATCTGCCCTCGCCCTCCCCTGGAGTCTGTTTCCCTGCAGTAGGACCTGTCTCTGCTCAGAACCCTCCAAAGCTCCCCTCACTTGGAGAAAAAGCCCAAGTCCTTCCAGAGCCCCCATTGCCCACATGCTCTGCCTCTATCACCTTCCTGTCCCCTAGTATTTCAACTATGCTTGCTCAGCCCCAACTACACAGGTCCCTTTAGCACTGCTCCTCACACACACCAGGCACATTGTAGCCTCAGGGCCTTTGCACATGCTGTTCCTTCTGCTTGGACTGCTCTTCCCCAGACACCTACTTAGCTCTACCCCTACTTCCTTTCATCTTTGCTTGAATGTCCTTCCAAGGTGTAACCATCCTGCCCCCACCTTGACACCCTTCTCCTGGCTTCCTAGCTTTATTTCCCTCTATACCTCTGATGAGCGTATGCTAAACTATATTTGTTTATATTTTGTTGGTTTTAATCCATCTCTACCAATAGAATGCCAGCTCCATGACGGCAGGGGCTTTTGTTTGTTTTGTCCACTGTTGTCCCGTACAGCCTAGAATACTGCCTGGCAGGCACATAGTTAAGTGCACAGTAAATAATCGGTACAACGAATTGTCACAGTAAAATGCTCAAGGACATCAAGCCCCTCCCGTGATGACATGTCAGCGTGCCCACCCTTGCCTATGTACCCAGTTCTGTTCTCCTCCTAACCAGTTTCTCTCGTTTTTCTTCCAATTTTTAAAAATTCCATTGTGATAAAACTCACATAGTATATCATTTATATTTTTAGTGTCCAGCTCAGTGGCATGAAGTGCATTCACACTGCTGTGCAACCGTCACCACCATCCATCTCCAGAACTTTTGCTTCTTGCAAAACGGAAACTCTGTGCCCATTAAACTCTCACTCCCCATCCCCTCTTCTCCCAGCCCCTGGCACCCACCTCTTTACTTTCTATGTCCACAAATTTGATGACTGTGGAGGCCTCATAGGAGAGGACTCATATTGCGTTTATCTTTTGGTGTCTGACTTTATTTCACTCAGCATAATGTCCCCTACGTCCATTCACGTGGTAGCCTGTGTCAGCGTTTCCTTCCTTTTGGGTGGAATCGTATTTTGCTGTATGGATAGATCACACGTTCTCCCACCGATGGACTCGGGTTGCTTCCATCTTTTGATTACTGTGAATAATGCTGCTGTGGACACGGATGTACAGATACCTAAGTTCCTGCTTTCAGTTCTTTTGGCTGGGTACCCAGAAGTGGAATTATTGGATCACTGTTTTGCCATTAAAAAAAAAAAAAAAATTGAGATTCGGCCCTCTAGGGTCTCATTGGTTGAAGCTTTTTTTTTTTTTTTTTTTTTTTTTAAGATACTTTGAAACTAGAAATAGGGGTAAGGGGCCTGGTGAGGGAGGCACACATCTCTGTGTCAGCTTTTTAAAAAAGTACCCCTGGAAGAAGATGTGTGAAATACCTCTCTTCCCCCCTCCCACCCTCTCCAGTATCTCAAAATACCCCTTGTTTTAGGAAACGGCTGTGGCATCAGGCATGCAGCGTGTGGCATCTGAGACATAATATCACAAGTGGCTGGGAGCCCAGAGAAACCAGGACAGGCGTGCTGGGGATGCGGACTGGAGATGGAGCTAATTTTAGTGGCAGAAGAGGCTGTGAGAGAGAGAGAGAAAGAGAGGGTGTGTGTGTGTGTGTGTGTGTGTGTGTGTGTGTGTGTGTGTCCCCATGTACGGCAACAGAGGCTGGGGGGTAGGGAGGAGCTGCTGGGTAAGTGGCTTGGGCAGAGGACCAAGCTCCAGCCCAGAGGACTGTGAGCAAATCTAAAGACGTGAGCCCAAGGTCCAGGTGATGGATGGAATTAGTCAGCAAGCAGTATGGAGGTGATGACATTTATGGAGGCTCGCTCTACTTGAGGCTTAGTTCACCCAGGCCATCCTCATGACCATTCAGTGAGAAAGGTACTGTTACTGTCTTCCTTTTATGAGCAGGTAAACTGAGACATTGAACTAAGTAAATTCTCCTGTGAGGACTAGGGAAGGAGGCAAGCATAAAGGAGAACATATAAAACAGACACAGAGAAATCCAAACGTGAAGGCTCGCAGAGTATGTGAGCTGTCTGTGAGATTCACAGCCTGAGAATCTCAGGTTGAAGATTTCCTTCAGTCTTCAGGTTTGCCACTCACTGGCTGAGGGGGCCTCTCTGACCATCGGTTTCCTTTTCTGTGGAATGGAATGATACCACGTATCTCCCAGAACTGTTGTGAGGAGGTGAGATGATCAATGTAACGTGCCCACTAGGGGGCCCTGCACCAAGGTAGATTCTCAATAAATGGTAGTCACAGTTTTTGTTATGTTTGGGGGTAAACTATATTGGCCTATAAGGAGGAAATTCTTCATTCATAAATTGCTTACTGAGTGTGTACCATGTACTGGGCCCTGAGGATACAGTGGTCAACAAGACAGGCCTGCTTCCTGCCCTTTATAGAACTTGAGACTTGCTGTGCTACACTCTGCAGCCAAACAATCCACTTAAATTGTGACGAGAATAACAACTTGCATTTGCTAGGAGCCAGACACTGTTCTGAGCCGTGTACAAACATTAACCCACTTAATCTTCACAAGGAGCCACTATGAGATGAGCCACTATTATGTACATTTTACCTATAAAGAAACCAGTGCACGCACAGAGAGGTTCAGCAACTTTTCCAAGGTCACACAGCTAATGAGTGGTGAAGCTGAGCTTCAAACCCAGGATTGTGGTTCCAGAATCTACATTCTTTACTACTATGATTTCCTGCTTCTCTGACACATACAAATAATCACTAGTCACATTGAGCAATTGCTATGTGCTTGCCCTTTCACACACATCTTGGATCTTTGCAAAAATCCTGTGAGGCTAATGATCCCCATTTCACAGAGAGAGAGAGAGACCAAAACCCAAAGAGGTTAAGAGACTTGCGCAAGATCCTGCAACTAAAGACTCCAGAGTTGCAAATCTGGGGTGGTCTTGGCCCCTGTATTCCAGCCTCTAGTGGTTCATAGGCAGAGTGCTTTTATAGGTGCATTTCTTCCATTTTCTCTGCTGTGTGTAAAGATAAACACCCCCAAGCCCCTTTGCCTGGAACTATCCGACATAATTAGTTAATGGAAGGTAAATGTTTTAGAGATGGAAATTGCTGTGGGGTTTTTTTCCCTAGGCATTGTTGCCTGCATGCTAATGCAACACAATGTGTCTTTCTTCTGTCAGGCATTTTAGACAAATTTTATTTTTCCCAAAATATTTTGCCCAAGAAAATAGCAAGTGGGAAAGAAATTCAGACACTCAGGCAGGGAGAGGAAACCATTCCCTTGGGTTTCAGTAGAAGGGCAGAGTGGTTAAGAGCACAGATCTTCAGTTAGGCAGATACCAACTTGTGATTTATTTCCCAGCAAGCCAGGCGCTGAGTCTCTTTGTGCCTCAGTTTACTTATTTGTCAAATGAGAATAATGGTACCTGCCTCTTACCAGTTTACCAGTTTCCTCTCTCACTATGTCTAATCTGCCATGAAGCATTCCCACCAAGTTTTTAATTCCAAGTATTACGTTTTTTCTTTCTACAAATTCTGTCTGATCCTTTTCAATCCTGTTTCTTCTTTTGTAGTATTTTTTCCCCTGTCGCAGGATTTCTCTATTGACATTTTGGACTAGATAATCCTCGGCTGTGAACAGACGTCCTGTGCATTGTAGGTTAGCTAGCGGCATCCCTGGTCACCCCCGTAAATGCCAGTAGCACCCTTCGCCCAGTTGCGACAACCTAAAATGGCTCAGATATTGCCGTATATCCCCGGGGGAGCAGAATTGTCCCCACTTGAGAATTGCTGTACGGGCATTTTCAAGCATGTCTTACATTTCTGTAAACATAATATGCAAAATAAAAGCTAAATCTAAAAAGGGAAAACCGACATAATATGCAAATTCAATAACATAAGTGTCTAAAGTTGTTACCTCTTTTCTTCTGCTGTTTCTTGTTCCCACCGGTTCCTCCTTCAGACATTTTGTCTTATGATTCTCGGTTGTGTGAAGCTCATTTTCCTGAGGACACTGTTGGAAGGGATTTTCTGAAGCCTAAGATGAATATGTATCCTCCATGGACAGCTTGAATTTAGTTGTTCCACATGCCCGGGATACTCCCAGTCAAAGGCCACCTTAGTTTTTTGGGACTAAAAGTTTAGGACTTTTAGACTACCCATGTGTTGAGAATTTAGGCTACAATGTCTCCAAAATTCAGTCTGTGGTTATAATTTCTCAAAGACTTTTATTTTTCTTCTATTCTGTTAAGTGCCAAAGTAACTTTCTTCTAAATCTCTGGGAATGGGAAGGTGGGGGAAATTAACTCCAGGTTTGTTACCCTAAAGGTATAGCTCATGGGGGTCCCATCGTAATGGGGTAGAAGTCTCCTCTTACATGGGTGAGCTCTGGACCTGGCCCCCGCCCTTACTCCTCAGGAGTCCACAAAATATGAAGTAGCCAGGTGCAGTGGCTCACACTTGTAATCCAAGCATTTTGGGAGGCCAAGGCAGAAGATCCCTTGAGCCCAGGAGTTCAAGACTAGCCTGAGCAACATAGCAAGACCCCATCTTCACAAAAAATAAGAAAAATGAGTCAGGCATGGTCGCACGTGCCTACACTCCTAGTTCTTTGGGAGGCTGAGGTAGAAGAATTACTTGAACCCAGAAGTTCAAAGTTATGGTGAGCTTTGATCACACCACTGCACTCTAGCACTTCAGTGTTGGTAACAGAGTGAGACCTTGTCTCTAAAAACAAGAACAAAAACACTGGAAGGAGCGGTTTTGTGGGCTTGGTAGATGTTCTTAAGGCAAAAGTAGTCTTGATCCTCTGGTTGATGTTCAGGTTACCTCACTGTCAGGGAAGTCAGGGAAGTTCACTGAGTTATTTATTTATTTGGAGCTGATAATCACCAATTAATCGTCAGACCTTTAGTGATTCGACAAGATAGTCTTCTGACTTTATGCAGGATTTGTCATTGTTTTCAGCAAGAGGGTCAGTCTGATTACCAAGCCTACTATATTCTCAGAAATAGAGGCCTGTTGTATGGATTATTTAAAATATGAGAGCTTTTAGCATGTGTTGGCAATTTTTTTGTTGTTGTTGCCCAGGCTAGAGTACAGTGGCACCATGATAGCTTACTGCAACCTCCAACTCTTGGACTCAAGCATTCCTCCCACCTCAACCTCTCAAAGTGCTGGGTTTATAGGCATGAATTAGCACATGTGGCCAGATGGCTATTTTGATTGTTAAATGAAGACAGTATGAAAGCAAAGGAAGAAAAGTAAAACGTGCTGGAGGTACTCCTCGAAGGGAGGAGGGCAAGAGGGTTGGATGTGGAGAAGTCAAAGGATGTGATACACACGTTTCCTTGGATGGTGTTCCAAATTTTAGCCAGTGTTGGCAAAGAGCCTCTTTTATTTCACAGAGTAGCTCTGGCTACTAGAAACACTGCCTTGCTCCAGGTGGAGTTTCTAAAAGAAAGTCCTCCTTGGGATTCAATCCTGCTCCACACATCACTGGCCTTCATTCACTTCCTTTCCCTCGAGATGTACAGCCCCACCCCCGAGACTCATCAACTTAATCTTTGGTCTGGGTGCTGTGACATGTCCTCATTCCTGGCCTGAAGTTAAAGTAGGAATGAGCCCACAAGCCCTCCATCACGCATTCTGCCATAGAGGTACTCGCATGCCAGCTGATATCTTTGTTTTCTTTTCTGTCATGCTCTCTAGACCCTGAGCTGCAGGGAGACAGAGACCAGTTTTGTCCACTTCTGAATTCCCTAATTTCCTGTGCCTGGTAAGCAGACAGGACATCTGAAAATTTGAGAAAGAGAGAATTGCTGTCTCTCGAGACATAACTAGAATAGGCATCTCATTGGCCTGGAGCAGCTTCAACGTTGTAAGAATATGTGCTGAGGTTCTCCAAGACCACCCGGAGGTTTGGAGATTTGCTAAAGGGGTTCACAAGACCCAGGAAAGCTGTGATACTCTAGTTGTGGTTTATTACAGTAAAAGGATACAGATTAAAATCTGCAAAGCAAATCTGGGTGAGACTAGGCACAAGCTTCCAGTTTTCCTGTGCCAGCAGAGTTGTGCAGACAGTGCTCAATTCTCCCAAAAACAATGTGTGACAATATTCAGGGTATTACCAACCAGAAAAGTGCACATGAGCCTCAGGGCCCAGGATTTTTATTGGCGCTTGGGCCCAAAGGCATGGAACACCCATGTAACTGACTTTAAATGCTCAGTCTCCAGCACCTGCAGAGGTCAGACTGATACGGCATGGTCTAGGGCCCCAGGTGAACACAAACAGAAGGTCACCATAGATCCCATTGTTAGCATAAACTATGTGCCGTGGCCTAGGTGGTATATAGTCACTCTTTCTGGGAGTCAGTCAAGGGCCAGTCAGTCCTTCTTTTGGAATATGCAGGGTTTGAACACCCAAACTCTATTGAGTTAACTCTTACGTTATTTTTTTATTTTTTGAGACAGAGTCTTACTTTGTCCCCCTGGGTAGAGTGCAATGGTATCATCATTGCTCACTGGAACCCCAAACTGCTGGGCTCAAGCAATCCTGCATCAGACTCCCAAGTAGCTGGGACTACAGGTGAATGCCAGCATGTCCAGCTAATTTAGTAGAAACAGGGTCTCAGTCTTGCTCAGTCTGGTCTTGAACTCCTGAGGTGGGAGCAATCTTCCCACCTTGACCTCCCAGAGTGCTAGGATTACAGGCATGAGCCACCTCATCCAGCCCTGAGATAACTCTTTACTCCATAGAATATAAAGTCTATCAAGTCTTTCCATACATAAAGTCCTTCCAAGGTGACCCATCACTCTTCGCAGGGTCTTTGAGACCCTGTATCTTCTTGCCCACCCCCCCTGTGTTATCTCCACTCTAGCTACATTAAACTTGTCAAGATCCTCGGGCATCCTATACTTTCTGTCATTGGGCAGCCTTGGAATTCTTCTTCTTTCTTTTTGAAATATTCTTCCTCTTCCTCTCTCGCCTTCAGATCTCAGAATGGGCATCATTTCCTGCAAAATGCTTCCCTGATCCCCCAAGTCTAGATTAGGAGACTTCCTTTGCTCTGATATTCTGCATTCTTTCAGGCTGCTATCACAAAATACTGGTAAATTTATAAACAATGAACTGAGTAACTTATAAACTATGAAAATTTATTGCTCAAAGATCTGGAGGCTGGGAAATCCAAGATCATCAAGCACTAACAGATTTGGGATCTGATCAGGACCCACTTCTTTGTGCATAGAAAGGGTCTTCTCACTACATCTTCACGCTGCGAGAGGACCCACGGCAGCCCTCTGGAGCCTCTTTTATAACAGCACTAATCCCTCTACTGACACACCATTGGTGGAAACTTACGTCATGTAATCATGCCTAACTGCTAGGGATGTTGAGAAATGTAGTTTTTCTGGGGACCCAAGGACTCGGCTAATATTCCATTACCATAGATGTTGAGGGATGGGGCTTGGATTTTGGTGATCATCCACTGTTTGCTACCATATTCCTTAAACCTAATTGTCAAACAGGACCTGTCTGATAGGGATTTCTCATAGAATTCTTTGAATGATGGAATTGGGAACAAAGACACTTCGCCTAATCTTTCTTTGCCTATATTGGTTTCTAGCCATAGCTGCTGTAACAAAGAACCACAAACTTGTTGTCTTACAACAACAGAATTTTATTTTCTCACAGTCCTGGGAGCTAGAAGTATAAGATTAAGATGTCACAGGGCCCCCCTGCCCCTCTGGCTTCTGCGTGGTGTTGGTCTTTTATGTGTATGGCTCCAGTCTCTGCCCCCAACTTCACATACCTTCTCTATGTCTCTGTATCTTCCCCTCTTCTTAAAAAAAAAAATTTTTTTTTTAATTTAGAGACAGGGTCTTGCTCTGTCACCCATGCTGGAAGGACAGTGACGTAATCATAGTTCACTACAGCCTGGGCTGGAACTCCTGGGCTCAAGAGATCCTCCTGCCTCAGTCTCCCAGGTAGCTGGTGTCCCTTACTCTTCCAAGGACACCAGTCCAGGATGATCTCATCTCAAGATCCTTAACTCATCACAACTACAAAGGCCCTGTTTTAAAACAAGATAGCATTCTGAGGTTCTCGTGGACATGAATTTTGAGGAGACAGTATTTAACCCACTGCACTGCCTCACTTAAGAGACCGTTATATGCGGATCTTTCTGCTGGGAGAGAGAGTGTTGCCTTGCTGTAGGCAAATTAAAGGGTGTGGCATGTTCCACATAACTTTTAAAAATTGGCCAATCCATGGAGTTTGCTGACCCCCGCCCTACAAATTACAAAGTAAACAGCATTTTTAATTGACAAAGAATGTATATATTTATGGTGGACAAGATGATGTTTTGAAATATATATGCAATATGGGATGGCTCAGTTGAGCTTATTAATATATATATTACCTCACATACACAGTGATTATCTTTTTGTGTGTGGTAAGAGCTCTAAAAATGTACTTTCTTGGGCGGTGCCTGTGGCTCAGTGAGTAGTAGGGCGCTGGCCCCATATACTGAGGGTGGCAGGTTCGAACCCAGCCCCAGCCAAACTGTAACAAAAAAATAGCCAGGCGTTGTGGCAGGCAATTGTAGTTTCAGCTACTCAGGAGGCTGAGGCAAGAGAATCACCTAAGCCCAGGAGTTGGAGGTTGCTGTGAGCTGTGACGCCATGGCACTCTACCAAGGGTGATAAAGTGAGACTGTCTCAAAAAAAAGAAAAAAAGTATTTCCTCACTATCTCCAAAACATTGTTAACTATGGTCACCACATTGTACAGTGGATCTCTTGAACTTACTTTTCCTATTTAACTGATACTGTGTATCCTTTGAGTAACATTGCCCCACTCTACCCTTCTGCCCCAGTAACCACCATTTTGCTCTCTGCTTCCGTGAGTTCATCTGTTTAAGATTCCACGTGCTAAGGGAGATTATGTGGTATTTGTCTTTCTGTGCCTGGCTTATTGCATTTAACATAAATGTCCTCCAGGTTCATCCACATTGCCACAAATGACAGGATTTCCTTTGTTTTGACAGCATTCTTAACTGCCTCACATCTACCCTACCCAGAGTCTAGTTTGATAACAAAAACTATAGAACTCATTCAACTCTTATTGACCTGTGGCTGCCATAACAAAATGTAGTCACGCCTTAATAAAATGTGTTCATGCCTCACTTAACTATGATGACACATTCTGATAATGACATTGTTTAGAGATTTGGTCATTGTGTGACTGTCATAGGGTGCACTCACATAGACCTAGATGGTGCAGCCTACCACACACCAAGGCAACCAGGCTACAAACCTGGACAGAATGTCCCTGTACTGAATACTGCCCAAGGGTGTCCAGCCTTTTGGCTTCTCTGGGCCACAATGGAAGAAAGAAAGAGTTGTCTTGGGCCACACGTTAAATACACAAACACCAATGAAAGTTGATGAGCAAAAAAGAAAAAGAAGACCAAAAAAAAAAAAAAAAGAAGAAAAAGAAAGGAAAAAAAGGCATAATTTTCGTGATATCCACCATCATCGATAAACAAAAAAGTCCTCACATAATCCACCTACAGCCTGTGGCCTGCTGGTTGGACACCCTGTACAGGCAATTGCAATGCAATGGTAAGTATTTGTGTACCTAAACACATCTAAACAGAAAGGGCACAGTAAAAACACAGCATCATAATCCTATGGGACCACTGTCATATATGCAGTCTGCTGTCGACCAAAATATCATGCAGCACATGGCTGTACCATAAACTGGGTGGCCTAAGACAATGGAAATGTATTCTTTGTTTTAGAGGCTACAGGTCTGAAATCAAGGTGTCAGCAGAGTTGTTTCCTCCAAAGGCTCGAGAGGAGGATCTTTCCTTCCCTCTTCTAATCTCTGATGCCTCCAGTTGTTGCTTGGCTTGTGGCTGCCTCTGGGGTCACATGACCTCCTCTTCTCTCTGAAAGCTCCTCCTCACCCTCTTTCACAAGGATACAGATACAGGTGACTACATTTAGGGCCTCCCCACCCAGATAATTCAGAAATAAGCTCATCCCCTCAAATCTTCAACTTTTTCATGCCTATAAAGATCCTTTCCCCAAATAAGGTAGCGTTCATAGGTTTCAGGAATTTAGGATGTGGACGTATTTGGAGGAGATGGACCATTCAGCCCATTGTATCCAGACTGTACCTTGGAATTCAGGTTCTGACCTCTGGGACCCCTCTCTTATACACATACGCCTTGTACTGAATGCCTGCAGGGTCCTTCCCCTGATATTTGCTGGGTAACCTGGGAAAGTTTCTTCACAGAGGTTTCACTCCACTTATTATGTGCCAATCACTGTTCGAAGGACTTTTCATACATACCCCAAGTCCATTCCCTCTGTGGATAAAAGCACCAAGCAATGGATGGAGACAGAGAGGAGTTAAGAAACCCACCTAGGGATACACAGGAGAAGTCAGAGCCAGGATTCAAGCCCACATGGTCCAGCCCCATATGTGTGCTCTAACCTCTTCACAAATGTTATCCAAAGCTTTTTTTTAGAGGTAGAGTCTTATCCTGAGCCCTGGCTACAGTGCAGTGGTATCACAGCTCACTGCATCCTCAAATTCCTGGGCTCAAGGCGTCTTCCTGCCTCAGTTTCCCTAATGCCTGGCTAATTTTTTCTATTTTTAGTAGAAACAAGGTCTCACTCTTGCTCAGGCTGGTCTTGAACTCCTGCCCTCAAGCAATACTTCTGCCTCGGCCTCTCCAAGTGCTAGGATTACAGGTGTGAGCCACGGCACCTGGCCCCCAAACACTGTTTTTGAACTTCCACTGTACTAAATGCCAGGAAAGAAAAGACATGGGGCCAGAACAGCTCATGACAGGGCTGAGCAGTGGGTCTTCACCTTGACTGAATATGCCATGGATCTCTTTTCACTCCTTTTGCTGGAATTAGTGGAGAAGCCCAAGCCAGATCACCCCCAGGAAACCAGGCATGCCCCTGCAGGGCTGTAGGGAACTGAGTATCCGCCTGCCTCACTGCTCCCGGAATGGGCTCTGTGTGGATTGTTCTATTTGAGGAACCAGCCCTACCCCCTCTCTTAGCCCTTGGTGACTCTCTCCTGCTGTCACTTCAGCCACTGGATGCCCAGAAACCCAGGCATGACAGCATTCCCTCCCTGTCCTTGCCCAGCGGAGTGGAAGCCCCTCAGGACCCAGACGTCGAGTGTGCACGGCGGCACAGAGCTGCACAGTTAACGCGACGCTTGTCCTCCAGCCCTCTGGATGTGAGCTGACAGATTGGCAGCTGGCTGACTTCCAAGGTCCAGTGAGTTCTTGGCAGTCGCTTTCTGACCTGGACAAGTGGCTGCCACCTCCTGGAACGTCAGGCTACCCCCTTGGGGAGAGGATGATGGTCTCTTCTGAAAGACTGTGAGCTTTGAGGTGGTCATCAAAGCTATTCTTGGAAACATTCTCAGCGCTGCTGTGTGGATTTCAGCTACCATATGTGAACATTAAATTGTTTTTGTTTTTTTTTCATATTCATATATATGCAATATAAAATTGACCATTGTGACCATTTTTAGATATACAGTTCAGTGGCATTAAGTATATTCATGTTGTGGTGCAACCGTCACCATCCATCTCCAGAATTTTGGTACCTTGCAAACAGAAAGTCTGTCCCCATGAAACATTAGCTCCCCAGCTCCTGCCTTCCCAGCCCCTGGCAGCCACCATTTTACTTTCTGTCTCTATGAATCTAGCGATTCTAGGGACCTCCCGTGAGTGGAGTCATACTGTATTTGTCCTTTGGGGTCTAGCTTATTTCACTTGGTGTAACGTCATCTAGGTTCATGCATGTCATATCACATGTCAGCATCCTCTTCCTTTTTAAGGCTGAATAATACCCCATTTTCCTGGGTGGACACATTCTATTGATACATTCATCTACCAGTGGACGCTCAGGTTGCCTCCTCATTTTGACTGTTGTGAATAATGCTGCTGTGAACATGGGTGTACAGACATCTATTTGAGTCCCTGCTTTTAATTCTTTTGGGTTTATACCCAGAGGTAGAATTTCTGGATTATACAGTAATTCTATGCTTAATTTTTTTTTATTTGAGGAACCACCATATAGAATTTTAATTAATTAAAATAAGGGAAAATTTAAAGTTCTATTCCACACTCAAGCTGCATTTCGAGTAATTTTAAGTACTTACTAGTCACTTGTGGGTGGTGGTGACTGTACCGGGCAGCAGAGATAGAGAACACTTTTTTATCATAGGAAGCTGCATCAGAGGGCACTGCTCAGCGTCCTTTGGGGACCAGCACAATGCGGTAGAAAGACACAGGCCAGCTGGTGAGAAACTCGTCTTCTGGTCCCAGATCTGTCCCTCACTTGCTGACTGACCTTGGACAGTTCCCTCAGTCCCTCTGCAACTTTTTCCTCATTATTAATATCAGGAAATTGGCCTCAGTGAATTTTATCTACTTCTAAATGTTACTACCCACCCAGCTCTGAAGATTGGGGAAGAGAATCTCATTGGTCCGGTGCTGACACGTGGAAGGCTTGTGCCCTATTCCCTGGGTGATAAAAGCAGGCACCGTGTTGAGGATGCCTAGTGGGCAGAGAAGAATGTTCAGGGATTGTGTCTAGCTCCCTTCTCTACACACTTTGCCACATCTGCACCACCTGCTTCTATTCCACGCCCCCCCGCCCCTGCACACACACCTGCCTTCTCTCTGTCCCAGGGGCATACAGGATCCTCCATGCCCCAAATCCTGCCCTGATTCCTACTTCCTCCTCCAGCCGCTGCCCAGATGCTCTTAAACAGCCTACAGAGGTGCCCCACCTCCTGTGTCCTCTTCATCCCCAAAATTGCTTTGAGAAAAGTCCCCCAGTGAAAGAGTAAGAACTTTTTCTTGAGTGTTGTCAGGTACACAATACTGTCTCTTCTCCGCCCCAGGATACTGAGCGGCTTGTGTTTCTTTGTTCTGACCCCTTTCTAGCCACTGTCCTGAGATCATGACAATCTTCTGTCCTCCTACACGATACCCTTCTTGTGCCACATACGATTCTGGAACTTTTTCCTCATCAATAAAATGATGGTCTCAGGGTTTGGATTTGTTTCCTTTTTTCTTTGTATAGAAACAGGCTGTCACTGTGTTGCCCAGGCTGGAGTGCAGTGACGCTACCGTAATTCACCGTAACTCCGAACTCATGGTTTCAAGTGCTACTCCTACCTAAGCCTCCCAGGAAGCGGGTGCTACAGGTATATGCCACCACATCTGGCGAATTTTTAAATAATTTTAGAGACAGGGTCATGAGCCCGGCAACCCTCCTGCCTTGGCCTCCCAAAGTGCTGAGATTACAGGCGTGAACCACCCTACCTGGCATGATCAGTCTCAGGGTTTCAAACTGTTATTGCCTTGAAGATACTATCTGAACTCCCTCCATGGCACAGAGACTTTCCCTCAGCTGGACTTTGCCTGCTTTTATCTTACTTTCCACTATTTATTTCTCACATGACCACTGGACTCTTGGTTGAAACCTCTAGGCACAGGGCCTTCTCATACTTGCAAGCCTTTCCTCATGCTTCTTCATTAGCGAGTCTTCTCTGCCCCCCCCCCCCCGTACCCCCCGCCCCACCCCACCAAGCTGAGCTCACTTTACTTAACTGTGGTACTGAAGCAAGTGGTACATACCGTGTCCCAAGAGCAGAAGTTAGGAGCCCATACTCTGAAGCCAGGCTGCCTACATTCAAATCCTAGCTCTGCCATTTACTAGCTGTGTGTCCCTGGGCACATTACAAGCCTCCCTGGGCCTTTCCTCGCCTGTAGAATGGAGATGAATAATAGCACCTTCCTGATAAAGATTTTTGAAAGATTAAGTAAAATACTATCTGGAATAACTAACTATTGCTATAGTTGTATAACATTTAATACAGCATTCTGAAAGCAAAAGGACCATGCCATCATGTTTATTTTTATCTCAGCATCTCCTTGATACTGAGAAAATGCCTGACATGTAGTAGATGCTCAATATAAATTAATTAAACTAAGCCGAACTGTTTATCATTTGTATGCTAAGGGCACCTGTATTAGGATAGGCTCATTGCTACAAGGAACCATCCCCAAAACTCAGTGGCTTAAAGGATAAAATATTATTTCTAGTTCATGTCAGAGTCTGATCTGTCAGAAGTTGTTGGGCTCTGCTCCATGAGGTCATGCAGGGCCTTAGGCTCCATCCATCCTGTGTTTCTTCCATCCCCTAGGGTATTGGAGGCCTCTCTTGCATTTTTTTTTTTTCTTTTTTTTTTTTTTTGGAGACAGGGACTCACTCTTGCCACCTGGACTAGAGTGCAGTGGCACCTCAAACTCACTGCAACCTCAAACACCTGGGCTCAAGCATCCTCCTGCCTCTGCCTTCCGAGTAGCAAGGACTGCAAGTGCATGCCACTATGCCCAGCTAATTAAAAAAAAAAAAATCTTTTGGTAGAGACAGTGTCTCACTCTGTTGCTCAGGTTATTCTTTTTTTTTTTTTTTCTTGTATTATTTCTTTTATTATTATTATTATTAAATCATAGCCATGTGCATTAGTGCAGTCAAGGAATACAATGTGCTGGTTTCATATACAATCTGAAATATGTTCATATTCTTAATTAATCTCCTGCCCTAAAGAAATCCTTCCATCTTGGCCTCCCAAAGGGCCAGGATTACAGGTGTGAGCCCCCACACTTGGCCCTCCCCTAGATGTTCTAATGGTTGGGGTAGAGAAGAGGAGGGAAAGCCTGGACGGTCTTGCAGGGAGACTGCGGGACGTGCCTGAGAGCAGCTTACATCCCACCCTCCTGCATCCCATTGGCCAGATGTAGTCTTGTGACCTTCTCTAGATGCAAAGGGTACTGAGAGATATCATCGAGCAATGTGCCCAGACAGACAAGAACACGGAAATTGGAGAACAGTTGGCCTCTTTGCCATGACACAAACACACACACACACACACTCCTGCCAAGCCTGGGCCATTTTCTCTAGTGAGCTCCGTGGCTGAATTTCCAACCACATGCTAAACCACAATTCTACACCAAAGATCCAAACTTAAATGTAAAAACATGAGTCTGTTCTCCTTCCCTGCTTATTCAAGGGCACCACATCCACCACAGTCCCCCAGATCAGGACCAGAGAAGCCAGCGTCGCTTTTTTCCTCTCCCTCCCTACTCTCATCTGTACCATCACTAAGTGTGTCACGCCCCTCCTGGAAGTCCCCCCCCCCCCCCCCCCGGCATCCATTAATTTTCTCCATCCTCTACCTTCTCGGGTTCAGGGTTTATTATCCCTCCCCTGGGCCACTGCTTGGCTTCCACCTCGGAATCCACTCTTTTTTTTTTTTGCTTTTTGGAGATAGGGTCTCACTCCGTCACCTAGGCTGGGGTATAGTGGCCTAATCACAGCTCACTGCAGCATTGAAATACTGGGCTCAAGCGATCCTCCTGCCTCAGCCTCCCAAGCAGCTGGGACCACAGGTGCCTGCCCCCACAACACCTGGTTAATTATTATTATTATTTTTTTTATAGAGGTGGGGTCTCGTCATATTTCCCAGGCTGATCTTGAACTCCTGGCCTCAAGTGATCCTCCTCCCTCGGCCTCCCAAAATTCTGGGATTATAGGCATGAGCCATCCTGCCGGGCCTATTTTGATTTTCTTTGGAAGTAGGTAGTAGAAACTAACTAAAGGTAGTCTAACTGAAATGATGACTGACAATGTTCCCTTCTTTCTAAGGTATCATTGTGTTTTTCCTTTCTAACAGACCATTCCTATCAGCATAAAATCTGCTGTTAGCTCTGCCATTAAAAGAAAGGTGACAAATCTCTGAATTCTACTTCCTCCACTAGCTAACTTATACCCCATCTCTTCCTCTCTACCCTTCACAGCAGAACTCTTTATTTTTTATTCTACCTTTGTGGACATGGGGGTCTCACTATATTGCCCAGCCTGGTCTTGAACTCTTGATTTCAAGTTATCCTCCTGTCTTGGCCTCCTGAAGTGCTGGGTTTACAGGTGTGAGCCACAGTGCCCCAAACAGACCCCAGAGTTTTTGATGTGAGCAAATAGAAAGGATAGATTTTCCATCAACTGAGATAGGGAAGGGACTGGGAGGGGGGCCAGATTAGGAGCTCAGCTGTGGGTTGCTAAGTAGGAGCTGCTGCCTATTGATGGGTAGAGATACTGTGTTGGCTATCCAGTAATTGCAGTCTAAAATTCGGGGAAGAGAATTCAGAGCTGGGGATATAAATGCAGGAGTCATTAGCCTGTAGAGGCTATTTAAAGCTATAACACTGGATAAGGGAACCAATATAAAAAAACACTCAGGACTGAGCCCAGGGCTGGCTTTCTATTCTTCCAGAAGTTGGGGAAATGAGGAAGAACCAGCAAAAGAGACTGAGAATGGAGCAAATCAGGGGGAATGTGAGTCCTGGCTGCTGTACAGGAAAAGTGCTAAGGCATTTCAAGTATGAGGGAAGGATCAACCATGGTAATGGATGTCTATGGGACAACTCAAATGAAGAATGAGAATTGACCATTGGATTTAGTGCCATCAAGGTCTTTGGTGGCCCTGGCCAGAGCTGCTTAGGTGAAGAAGTAAAGGCAAGAGGCTATTGGAAGGATCACTAACAGCTCTTTTAAGGAGTTCTGAGCCAACACAGTGGCTTTCTCCTATGATCCCAACCCTTTGGGAGGCTGAGGCAAGAAGATCACTTGAGACCATGTGTTTGAGACCATGTGTTTGAGACCAGCCTGGGCAACACAGCAAGACCCCAACTCGACAAAAAAAATTTTAATTTAAAATAAAGAGTTCTTTGCTATTCTTATGTGACATTTGTCCTCCCTTAATATTTTAAAATTAGAAATAATAAGAATATATTAAAATAAATAAAAGGAAGACTAAGATCTGTTTTTAAACATAGAGTTCTGCTGTGAAGGGTAGAGAGGAAGAGATGGGGTATTTAGTCCTCATTAGTGAGTAGGAGAAGTGGGATACAGAGGTTTTGTTACTTTTTCTTTTAATGTAAGAGCTAACAGCAGATTTTATGCTGTTTTGAATAACCCATTAGGCAAGAAAAATTCAGTAATGCCTAAAGAAGAGAAGGCTGTCAGGCAACGTCCATCAGTGGACAGGAGGGGTACAAGTGGAAGGTTTTTGTTGTAAACAGGAGCATACCCTAGAGAGACCGGAGAGAAGGCACTGCGTGGGCATAACACGCTAGAGGGCTTGCAGTAAAGGTAGTGTTGCTTGTGGAAGTTCTATTCTAATGCTTTTTATATTTTTACAATTAACTAAGGACAGGCTCATAAACAACAAACTCTAATTTATTCAGTAATCATCTGTGGGGCATGCATTCTGTCACATGCATTGTGCTAGATGCTAAAGATACAGATACCAACAAGGACACAGCACTTGCTCTGTTTGCGTTTTGTTTTGGGCGAGGGCACAGTGGTTATCATCACAGCTCACTGCAACCTCAAACTCCTGGGCTCAAACACTTCTACCACCTCAGCTTCCCAAGTAGCTGGGACTACAGGCTCGAGCCACCATGCTTAGCTAATTTTTCTATTTTTTTGTAAAGATAGAATTTCATTCTCATGCTGATCTTAATCTCCTGGCCTCAAGCCTCCCATCCGCCTGTATTTTGAATCTAATAGAAGACACACACCCGATATCTCAGATGTTAAGATCAGGGACAATACTCATCCACTGCTTTGCCGGGTCTCATACCATCATTACCTCATCTTCCTCTTGCCGGATTTTTAGTCTTTAAGCCCCAACTCATCTCAGAGCTCTCTTCATCCCACTCCCCACCACACATGATCCCATCCCTACCCCACGTCCAACACTCCATCGTCCCCGAAAGCAAAGTTCCTCCAAAGACTCAAGATTGTATCAATGGACCTGTCTCCATGGCAACAATCATGAATGAGCCGAGCAAGGTAACCCTGGAGATGGTGTGAATGAGAAGTGGCCTGTTGCCACGGAGACGTGCTGAATGGAAAGGCGCCCACTAGCAGGGCTACATCATGGAGACGGAACAGTCAGCATGAAGTCTGTGTGTCTATTTTCAACCCGGAGTTACAAAAGTACATTTTAATAAAGCTCATGGTCTCCAAGGAAGCCCATTCTTCACCCTTCATCCTGCAACTCCACCCAGGTTCACCAGGGATCCTTTGATACCAAGTGACTCCCAGGGGATGTTCCTTTCCGCCTCCCTCCCTGGGGTTGAGATGGAACTTCCTTCAACCCACCACTGTCTTCCCTTTGGGAACCAACAGTATCCTCAAAAGCCAGCCATGAGTTGATGTGGAAGCAACTAACTATATCCTTTGGGGGCACAAACCCAACTTGTATCTGCAAGAGTTACCTCATTGGACAGATGGCATTCTCCATCAAGAAACTGATACAACGCCCCACATATGCAGTGGCATAATCTTATCATGCTGGTGATGTTGAACATAAAACTTTAGGACCACATGGTAGGAATTCATGAAGGCCCAGAACTTACCTGACGAGGAAGGTAACTTAGAAGATCTTTGAATCTCTGAAACTTCTCTAAGTTCCTTATATTCTGCTCGAAGAGTATTCCTACATTCATTTCTTTGTTCTTGGTTCTTTTGCTTATTCAACCATGTTTACTAAGCATGATTGTAGCAAAAGCCTAGAAATAACTCAGGTGTTCATCATTGAAGACTGTTAAATAAGTTATAGTACTTCCATTGGCATGTTTCATAAAGGCATTAAAAAAGGAAGCAGCAGCACTCTGGGTGTCACTAAGAGCTAGCACTTACAGCTCTCCACTGTATACAAGGTACTGTTCTAAATTAATTCCTTGAATCCACATAGCAAGTCTGGGATGTGGATTCTCTCATGAATATATTTTATAGATGGGGAAATAGGAATCTCTGTATCCAAGATATCATGTAAGGTGATTAAAGCAAATTTTGGAATGGTGCTGCCATTTTCTTGTAAAAGCATTCAGGGAGAGTCTGTAAGCAATTAATAATTGTGTTTGTCTCTGTGGAGGGACCCTGAAAGGCTTGGAGATCAGTGTGGAGAGAAAAATTACTTTCCATGGTAAATGCCCTGTGTTTTTCTGAATTTTGTACTGTCTGTGTATATCATCTTCCACAAAACCAAACAAAATGGTCATTAAGTGCATATTATGTGTCAGACACTTCAAGAGTCCAGAGGAAAATGAGAGAACAAAATAACTTACCTAATGAGGAAGATGAAGCACAGAAGCATTAAGTGGCTTGCCCAGGTGACAAAGCTCGATGCAGGAAGCAGTGTGACTGCAGCTGTGCGGGGAGTGGGTAGTGTGCACACACACTTACATTTGTGCATGGGTGCATGAGCTTGCGTGTTGGGGGAGGGCAGTGGCAGCAGAAGAATCTGCAGAAGGTCATCAGAGACCAACTCATGTGAGGAGGGGTTTGGACTTTATACTGAAGGCACAGGGAGCCATAGAAGGATTTAGACAAGGGACGGTTGTGATTCGATTTTATTTAGAAGGTTTACTCTAACCAAAGGGTGGTGGCCCAGAATACAGGTGTATATGAAGAACTCCTGCTCTGATAGGCGGAGAACCACCCATCCTTTCTGCCTCGCACAGTATTAAGGGGTATACTGGGTATAAAGGACTCTTGCCAAGCTGGGCAAACCCACTCTGAGGTCAGGCAGTACACATTAAATGTATGGGCCTCTCGTCCTGCTCAAACCCTGACTTAAAACTGCCTCATCAGGCTGGGCGCAGGGGCTCACGCCTGTAATCCTAGCGTTCTGGGAGGCCGAGGTGGGTAGATTGCTTGAGCTCACAAGTTCGAGCCCAGTCTGAGCAAAAGTGAGACCCCGTCTCTACTAAAAATAGAAAAACTGAGGCAAGAAGATTGCTTGAGCCCGAGTTGGAGGTTGCTGTGAGCTGTGATGCCACGGCACTCTACCCAGGGTGACAGCTTGAGACTCTGTCTCAAAAACAAACAAACAAATAGTCTCATTAATATTTGGGATCAGATTCCCTTTTTGTAATTTGGATTATGAAAGAAGTGAGTCCATCCAGGCAATTCTAAAGTCCCAGGGGTGCTGACGTGGACAGTGAGGAGGCAGTATGGATAAATCCTGACTCTACCACTTTCCAGCTATGTGACCTGGGCCAGACAAGAAAACCCCTCTATGCCTTGGTTTCCTCATCTGTAAAATGGGATCACTAGTGGTCAACCTCAGTAAGTATTGTAAAATTCCCAGAGCCTCATTTTAAAGGTGAGGATGATGAGGACACTACGTGCCCAGTCACCTGGGCTTGCACCAGCTCCCTGTCTTGCAGCTGTGTGACTTGGGGCAGATTCCCAAACCTCTCTGAACCTTGTTTCATCTGTTCAGTAGAGGTAATACACTCCTACTGCATAGTTATGAGGAGAATTGATTAAAATCATTCACCAAGCTCTCAGAACAGTGCCTGGCTTCTTGTATATGCTTACTAAACGCTAGTGACTTTTGATAATAATCCAGTAGTATACTATTATAATAATAATGTCATCTTCCTCATCACCACTGTTATTACCACGGGTCTCTTTCTTCCTGCCCTGCAGTTTTGCCCATTTCCTTGGAAAAACATTCTTCCACACTTTTCACCCAAGGGTGGTCACATTGAGCATCGTGAGCCTCCCATGGGGATTAGTTGGCTCCTTTCTGGAAAGCACCTGGGAGCTGTAAGTGTATCGCGGACTCGGAACACCACGGGGCTGTGTGGTGCTGATGCCTGATCCCTGAGCCTGGCAGCTGGAGGACGAGGAGGATACAGCCCTGGTGGCTTTTCTCCCTACCCGCCTCAGCTCTGCTCTCAGCCATTTTCTGCCCTGTCTGGGGTAAGCTGGGCCACTTGCTACTTTCAGCTTTCTCAAAGAGGGGACATCTCGTTTTTAATGGTATGACTCTAAACACACACCTGGTGCTGTTATTGAAAAGGCAACAATCAGCTCAAGTGTCAGCACTGAGAAGCTTGTCCTTAAAATTAGCAGGAGTCATTGGAAGGCCACTGTTAGCTCTTTCAACTCAAACACACCATTCCTAGGTGGCATGTGACTGAATACAGTGCAGGGATCAGCCCTTCCTTTAGGTGGCCTGCCCACCTCTCTCGAGCTTCAGGTGGAAATTGTGATCCTGATTTCCTTAACAAACACTTTTCTCAGTACTTTATGTATCAACCCACTTAATACAATAGCCCCACTCAATGGGTACTATTATTAGCCATGTTTATTAGTAAGAAAACAGAGCCCAGCGCAGTTAAGTATCTTGCCAAGGGTCACACAGCTAGGAAGTGGCAGGTTTGAAATTGGAATCCAGGAATTCTGGCCGCAGAGACAAAGGCTTAGTATAAGTTTATTATAGTTCTCAAAGGTGACTTGGGCCACTAAGGAACTAACCATTTGTAAAAAAAAAGTGAGTCACTACCCAAATATCCACCCTCCCTCAGGGTTACAGTGCCCTCCCCCCCCCCACCCCCCCGGGTTCTGAATCCTTCTCTGTGGTGGGCGGTGTTCAGGGAGGCGATCTATGCACTTGAGGTGCCGAGTAGCATCCCTGGCCTTGACCCACTCACTGCCAGTAGCACCTGCTCCCTACTTGTGACAACCAAAGATGTCCCCAGACATTGCCAGATGTCCCCTGGGAGATGAAATCAACCCTAGTTGAGAGCCACTGTCCTAGATGTTAAATATTATCCCACACTGTGATACAAGTCCAAGGCAAACTGACTTAAAAATTACCAACCTTGCAAAAAAAAAAAAAAGAGGAAGAAGAAAAAGATCTCATGAAGTTGGTGAGCGTGATAGAGGCAAGCTGCTGAAATCACACCCCCAGACATAACAGATGGCACCTGGACAGTATTCATTTAGCTAAAAAATTGAGGACTTTGACACTATAAGCTCCTCAAAAGAGAATGGTTTGACTAGCAAAAGGGTTAAGACAAAGGTAATTGGTGAAAGTCCTTGAGAATTTGCAAATAAAAATAGTCCTCTTGAAAATGCGCGCTGCAGAAGTCAAAAGTGAAGGTGTGCAATATGTGTGAGCAGTCCATTGACAGGGAAATTGCATCACGCACACATGTGTGGGTGCGTACATGCAAACACATGCCGGCCAGTTGTGTGTTCTAGCCACCGTGTGTCCTCAGTGCTCAATAAGGGCCTTCTCCCAACCCATCTGATCATCTTGCTTTGGGGTAACCCTACAAGTAAGGAAGGAATTCATGTATTATATTTTTCTAATGAATAATTCCTTTTTCATCTTTACAACACTGTTAGTAGGATTTTTTTTTCACTCTCCCCATTTTACAGGTGAGGAAACTGAGGCTCAGAAAGATTGATTTGCTTTTCCAGGACTACACAGAGCCAGGATTCATATTCAGCTGGACTTCGTGCATCAGTAGGCTAGAGCTGCCCTGATGGGGGGAGGGGTGCCCACTTCTGAAATTTTCTTTCTCAGCCCCCTCATAGCTCTTTCCCATTGACTAGATGTAAAACAGCTCCCCACTCTCTTGTTACCTTATGAAACATGATCATGAAGTGTGAATTCAAAGGGCAGCCTAGGCTTTGTAGGAAAAATAAAGCGTGAAGAGAAGAGTGCTTGTTTCTGGCATGGTGAGGAGCCTGCCATTACTACAACTCTGGGTGCCAATGGGTCTGTCTGTGTAAAAGCAAGATTGGTTGTGCTCATTAGAGGATTTGACCATTAGGCCTTAGGATGGCACTTTGGGGAATTATTTCTGCTAAGACCAAGAATAAAATGGCTCAGGTTCATTTTGCTCCTACTTTTTCCAAGCCCTGCATTTATCTCTTCTGGATTTTTTTTCCCTGCGTCTCATTTTTGGATCCTAACTTCTGCTGACTCATCTCTCTGAGCAAGGAAGGAGGGAGGAAGTCAGAATTGCTCATTGACCATTTTCTTTCTTTAGTGACTCAGCTGTGATTCACATTCTAACTAATGGAAGAGAAAAATCTGATCAGTCCTAAGGCATCTGTCCAATCATGAATAACTCCAGGCTGGTTATAATAATAATACCTATAAAAAAAAAAAAAAAGGTGGGATGTCCTGAATTAAACCATGGCTTGTTTCTCCCACTAATCCTGAGGGCTCCACCAGGCTTCCTGAACTGGAGCAGCTAGTCCAAGCCCAGAGCAGCATTTCTGCAGAGTTGGTCTGAGGTCAGGACGAGAAATGGAGGTTCAAGCTCTCCTGGGACAGCAGAAGGATCATGGGAATGTAATATCGTTTCCTGAGTTGATCTTTGGCTATAATCCCAGGCTCAAGCCCGGACTCCCCCACCCCCCACCCCCACCTGGGGCCTGAAATTTGTCAGAGCCTAGTGCAGAACCTTTTCACAGCGCTGCAGCCTCTGTGCTTTTTTGTTTGCCCAGAGAACAAGAAAAGCCCAGCTCATCATGATCTCTGCTTCCTGGATGCTTACTGTGCATCAGGTGGTGTGCTCAGCACTTTTCATAAATGATTGCATTTAATCCTCGCACTGTCCACAAAA
This sequence comes from Loris lydekkerianus, assembly GCA_963574355.1. Taxonomy (NCBI): domain Eukaryota; kingdom Metazoa; phylum Chordata; class Mammalia; order Primates; family Lorisidae; genus Loris; species Loris lydekkerianus. The sequence goes on from CAUYPK010061027.1 coordinate 27,248, forward strand.
AGAAAGAGCTTTTATGCAATTCTCCATCTTTCCTAGGAGGAAACTGAGGCTTGGCACTTTGCCCAGGGTAGACAATTAGTAAATGATTAGGCAGTTGGTAAGTTCAACTCCTTCCACCTGAGAGCCAGAGCTTGCATCCACTACACTTCTGTGCCTTCCATTCAGCTAGAAAGAGAAATTGGAATCTTAAAGCTTGTTCAATAAATATTCACTTATTGAGCCCTGCCATGTATTGGGCCCTGTTCTAGGCACTGAGGATCCATCAATGAACCGAAAAAACAAAACTGTGGCCTCATGGAACTGACATTTTTAGCTGCATAAGCATATTACTTATTGTATATTAGAGAAAATAAGTTCCTATTAAGTGTATTAGACATGCTTGCTGCTGTAACAAAGAATCCCAACATGTATGAGGGCATAAACACAATAGAAATTTAGTTTTTTCACATATAAAATCCAAAAGAGGTATTCTTTAAAAAAAAAAAAAAAGTTCAGGTTAATATGAGAGTACAGATGAGTAGGTTACAATGTTTGTATTTGTTTATTAGGTAAGGTCCCTATTGTTGGGTCCCACACCCAGGAGGTGTGCCATATACCCTTACAATGTGCCCATTAGGTGGGAGCACACCAGGTGCCCTCCCTCTTTCCTCTAGTGTGAATTAAATTGAGTTTTCTCTTGTGTGTGTATGTATTAGTTCGTCTGCTGGCTTCTTATTAGTATTGACTACATTGGATAATTGCTTTTCCCTTCCTTTGATACTGTACTAAAGAGAAAGTTCTCCAACTCTATCCATATCCATACACAAGATGTAAAGTATTCCATGGTCTACAAATACCACAGTTTATTAATCCATTCATGGATTGCTGGGCACTTGGGTTATTTCCACATCTTGGCGATGGTAAATTGAGCTGCAATAAACAATCTAGTGCAGATTTCCTTATGATAAAATGATATTTTTTTTCTTCTGAGTAGATGCTTAATAATGGAATTGTGGGATCCAATGGAAGGTCTATTTTGTGTTCTTTGCGAATTCTCCATAATTCTTTCCAAAGAGGCTGTATTAGTTTTCAGTCCCACTGACAGTGTAAAAGTGTTCCCTTCTCCTCACATCTGTGCCAGCATCTGCAGCTTTGGGACTTTGTGGTGCGGCCTAATCTTACTGGGGTTAGATTTTATCTCAGGGTGGTTTTGATTTGCCTTCTCTGATGATTATAGATTATGAACATTTTTTCACATGTTTGTTAGCCATTCATCTGTCTTCTTCAGAGAAGGTTCCGTTCATGTCTCTTGTCCAGTGAAAGATGGGATTGTTTGTTCCTTTCTTGGTTGATTAATTTAAGTTCTTTATAGATTCTAGTTAGCAATCCTTTGTCAGATTCATAGCATGCAAATATCTTCTCCCATTCTGAAGGTTGTCTATTTGCTTTAATTGTTGTGTCCTTAGCTGTGCAGAAGGTTTTTGGCTTAATTAAGTTCCATTTGTTGTTGTTGTGATTGCCAATGAAGTTTTCATAAAATCTTTTCCCAGGCAGATAGCATCAAGAGTTTTTCTCACACTTTCTTCTAGGATTGTTATCATTTCATGTCTTAGATTCAAATCTTCTATCTGTTGTGAGTCAATTTTTGTAAGTGATGAAAGATGTGGTCCAGTTTCAGTCTTTGACATGTGGTTATCCAGTTCTCCCATCACCATTTATTGAACAGGGATTCTTTTCCCAGTGTATCCTTTTGTTTGGTTTACCAAAGATCAGGTGGCAATAAGAAGCTGGCTTCATCTCTTAAGTTTTTTCTATTCTTTTACCTATGTCTATATCTCTATTTTTGTGCCAATACCATGCTGTTTTGATAACTGTGGACTTGTAATGTAACCTGAAGTCTGGAAGAGTGACACCGCTGGATTTTTTTTTTTTTTATTATTATTACTCAGAATTGCCTTGACTATATGGGTTTTTTTTTTTCTTCTGGTTTCATACAAAATGAAAAATGATTTTTTCGAGTTCTTCAAAGTATGATGTTGATATTTTAATGGGAATTGCATTAAGTCTGTTGCTTTGTGTAGTATAGACATTTTAACAATGTTGATTCTTCCCAGCTAAGAGCATGGTATATTCTTCCATTTGTTAATGTCTTCTGCTATTATTTTTCTTTGGACTTCATAATTCTCTTTGTAAAGATTCTTCACTTCCCTTGTTAGGTATATTCCCAGGTATTTCTTTTTCTTTGATGCTAGTGTGAAGGGTATTGCATCCTTAATTTGCTTCTCAACTTGACTATTATTGATGTATACAAAGGCTACTGATTTATGGACATGGATTTTATAACCTGAGACATTACTGTATTTCTTGACCACTTCCAGAAGTCTTGTGGTTGCATCTCTGGGGTTCTGTAAGTATAAGATCATATCATTGGCACAGAGCAAGAGTTTGACCTCCTCTGCCCCCAGTTGGATGCCTTTAATTTCCTTCTCTTGCCTTATTGCACTGGCTAGAACTTCCAGCACTGCGTTGAATAGTGTAGTGGCAATGGTGGACATCCTTGTCTGGTTCCACTTCTAAGTAGACAAAAGGTGTATTCTTGACTAACAAGTAGCTCTCTCACAAGCAGTAAGTCGGGGGTCCAGGTTTCTTCTATATTGTGGCTCCCTGTCTTAAACCCATGGCTTCTAAGGTCTCCATGCTCCTTGATAGCAAGCCACAGAAGAGAAAAGAATATGAATTTCTCAATTCATATTGAGAAATGTTTCTGGGCCATACCTGGAAGTAGCCCAGGTAACTTCTGCCTACTTTCCAACGGCTAGAACTTCCCACGTGATCATGCCTACTATAAACCTGGGAAATATAGTCTAGCTGAGCACCCTGAAAGGAGAGACAGGCTCCGGTCTCTGCATGAATCTTCTCTGAGAATAAAGCTCTACACGGAGCTTACGAGTCCTTACAAGCCCTGCAGCTTTAAGGAACATTCCTATTTTCTTACATCCATCTCCTCTGTTTCTTTGGCTTCCTGCTCTTGGGAATTGCTTTTGCCTTATAATAGGGTAACACAAGAATCTGGAAGAATGTCTTTGCCCACATTTTGAGGTCTTATTTGAGAAATGCAGCAGAGTATCCCTGCCCCTTAAGGTAAAGGAGCCTATAATCTAATCTGCTTCTCAGAGACTTTGATCTTAGAAATGGGGGTGGTGGTCATAGGGAACCTCAGGTGAGCAGCTTCTTTCATGGACCTCCCACCTTGTACCAATCATAGTCCCAACAGGAAAAATAATTAACTTCCCCTAGATGGTTCAAAGGAAGATCATGTCATGAAGAGACTCGTCAAAGCAGGCGTCCTCAAACTTTTTAAACAGGGGGCCAATTCACTGTCCCTTAGACTGTTGGAGGGCCGGACTATAGTTTTAAAAAAGAAAAAACTATGAACAAATTCCTGTGCACACTGCACATATCTTATTTTGAAGTAAAAAAGCAAAACAGGAACAAACATCATACCGCCTCATGTGGCCCGCGGGCCGCAGGTTGAGGACCCCTGCCTTAAAGAAATGAAAAGTAAGTTAAGGTCCTCAGAGGGAAGACATTGCTAGCTCTATATGCCTGGAACCTAGCAGAGGCAGAGCCATGAAGAAGGGACTACTGTCAGGACCAGAGCAGGAACAGGGAAGTGATACTCCAACCACTCTCCCTATCCTCATCTTCCACAGAGCCTCCCCTTAGCCAAACCCAACCAGAAACTAGAGCAAAACATTCTGGGAGAGGTAGTCTGGTGGGGTCCACCTTGCAGGGCGCAGAGCAGGCTGGAAGAGGTACCTGGAGGGCACCCAGGGAATTACCAGTCTGCACCAGCATGCAGCCAATTAAATGCCCTCAAGTTACATAATCCACTCTGTACTTCAACTGCAGAGCTGCACAGTACAGCAGAGAAGCCACTAGCCCCACACGGCTATTTAAATATAAATGTGCATTCATTAAAATTTAACCAGATGAAAATTTTAGTTGCTCGGCCACATTTCAAGTGCTCATTAGCCACACGTGGATGTTGGCTGCCATGTTGAACAGATCAGAATAGAGTATTTCCATCACTGCAGAAGATTCCAGAGGCCCACGTGGCCCTGCCACAGTGTAACCTGAGCCCATGCAGGTTATGGAAATGGAGCAGAGAAGGAATAGCTAAAGGGGCAGTTTCAAAGGCAGATGGAGCTGTGGATTAGGTGGGAGAGGATTCTCCAGATAGAGAAGCAGAGGAAAGATTGAGTGAGCTGCTTCACTGGGACACAGGCTTCATTCCACAAAGAAGGATAGCCAGAAAGCTTTGGTTCAAGGTCAGCTCTGAAATGAACCAGTATGTGATCTCAGACAAGACACCTGGCCTCCCGGAATCTTGTTCTTCTCAAAGTGGGTGTCCCATGGCAATAGTGCTTATGAACAAGGCTTTGGAAGTGCAGGACTGTAAGAGATATCACTTATTGCCATGTTGGGAAACTGTCATCAAAGTTATGATGGTGCAATACAACCAGCAGAGGGTTCCTTTCTTTCCTGTATGCTGTCCCCAGCTGGGTCTTCAGTGGCTCTTAAGCAATATTTTCTTCATCTCTAGCCAATGCCTTATTAAATTCACCCCACATCTTCTTCAAACCTTTGCCCAGTTCCTTGGGATCTTGCCATCTTTTTCTCATAAAGTTGGCGGGCACTTGTATGAACTGCTTCTCTTTAAATTTCCTCCACCATTATCTTCTGTTTTCTAAGTTTCTCCCCTATGTCTTTAAGAAATCCATGTCTCTTCACTATTCCAAGCCTGATAAGTATTGCAGAGGAGGTCAGAAGTAAAGGACATGGCCAAGTGCAGTGGCTCAGGCCTGTAACTCTGGGAGGACTGCTTGAGGTCAGGAGTTCAAGAGCAACCTGAGCAAGAGCGAGACCTCATCTCTAAAAAAACAGAAAACTAGGCATGTGTGGTGGCATTCACCTGTAGTCCCAGCTACTTGGGAGGCTGAGGCAGCAAGATCCCTTGAGCCCAGGAGTTGGAGGCTGCAGTGAGCTGTGATGCCATGGCATTCTACCAGTTGGGACAAAGTGAGACTCTGCCTCAAAAAAAAAAAGTGAACAGGACCTGTAGGATTAAAACTCAGCTCTGCCATGGACTAGCTCTGTGAACTTGAAGCAGTGATTTCACCTCTCTGATCTAGAAAATGGAAGAAATGATAGGGTCTGTCTACCTCGTAGGGCCATCACAGAAATTGAATAAGGTAATGCACAAGGCCTGGCCCTCAGCAAATGTTAACTGATCTCTAAATCTATTTTTGTACCTTTATTTGGGGTTATAACATACATACAGAAAAGCACACCTATCGATGAGTACACCTTGAGCAACGTTCAAACACTGAGCACAGTCAAAACACAGAAAACCAGCCAGGCACAGTGGCTCACACCTATAATCCCAGCACTTTATAAGAGGTCAAGGCCGGAGGACTGTGTTCTCTCATTGTTATGTGTACTGAATTGCCTATTAATCTATTTTACCAAGAATGGGCATTTGGGCCCTTTCTACTTTGGGGCTTATATGGTTTTCATCTTAGTGTGACTATCGTTTACATTTCTTTATACAGTTTATTTTCTTTCTTCTTTCCTCCTTCTGAGACAAAAGTCTATCCCTGTCACCCAGGTGGGAGTTCAGTGGCCTAATCGTAGCTCACTGCAGCCTTAGGCATCCTCTCACCTTGGCTTCCCAAAGTGCTGGGATTATCAGCATGAGCCACTGCTCTGACCCACAGTTGACATTTCTATGGTTAGTTATATTCATATTCATGGGAGTGGAATGTTTAGGGCAGAGGGAAGAATCTGTTTATCTTTGGTGGAAACTAACAATTTTCACAAGTGGATAGACTAGTTTAAACTTCCACAACTGTGAGTGAGAGTTAGTTTTTGTTTTTATTTTGCTCCAGGAGTACCTCTCTATCTAGTAGGAGGCTCCCACCAAAAGTCTAGAAATTCAGATGTGAATACAGTTGTTCATTTCCTTAAGAGTTTGACTCCATCCATTGGATTCATCTGTTGGATCTTCATTCTCCCTTGACACTGTGCTTTGCTGCCCTGTTGGGAAGACACCTCACCTCTGCCCACTTAAATCGCAGCATCATCTTTCTCCTTTTCTCTTTCCAGCCTCTCAGTAAGAGGTTCCTTTTCTTTTCTTTTTTCTTCTTTTCGAGGGAGGGGGGAGGGAGGGGGCAGAGTCTCACTCTGTCACACAGACTAGAGTGCTGTGACATCTTCACAGCTCACAGCAACCTCAAACTTCTAAGCTCACGTGGTCCTCCTACCTCAGCCTCCGGAGTAGCTGGGACTACAGGTGCCCCCACAACAACTGGCTAATTTTTTCTATTTTTGGTAGGAACAGGGTTTCACTCTCGCTCAGGTCTCAAGCAGTCTTCTCACCTTGGCCTACCAAAGAGTTGGGATTACAGGCATGGGCCACCATGCCCCAGCAAGAGGTTTCTTTTCTACTCCTTGAGCCCTGGCGATCAAAAAGGTCATGCAATACTGTCCTTCAAGACACCCACGACTCTGAATCTACTGGTCTTCATTCAACCACCATCCTATTCTAGACCTCCTGGGGTCACTCACCTCTCTTGGAGAGTCCTCTCTTTTCTCAAATCACTTCTTTCATTGCCTTCTGGGGATTTTGCCTCCTGTTCCTCCTCCTTTTTATTTAAGAAAACATTGCACTTTAAGAGGACTTCAGGAACCACCCAAAATAGAAACATGTCCTTTTCTTCAATTCTTTACTTTAAAAGACAAATAAAACAAAGAACTGCTGTATGCAGGAGGTTAAGGAACTTGGAAGGACCTTTGTGTTGAGGGGAGAACTTTTTGTTAAAGGAAGGAAATGTAGGGGAATAGATATGCACGCTGGTGAGGAGGAAGGACTTCTGCAGAACTTTAGAAGCATGAACTCTAAGACCAAGAAAGATGTGATTATTTGAAGTCCAAGATGTTTTGTTTAAATAAAGACAATGGTGGCTGAGCACTGTAGTTGATATCTGTAATCCTCCACTCTGGGAGGCTGGAGCAAGAAGAACACTTGAGATCAGGCGTTGGAGACCAGCCTGAGCAAGAATGAGACCCCGTCTCTACACAAAAATAGAAAAATTAGCTGGGCATGGTGACATGCACCTGTAGTCTCAGCTACTCTGGAAGCTGAGACAGGATCACGTGAGCCCTGGAGTTTGAGGTTGCTGTGAGCTACAGTGATACCCCTGGACTCCAGCCTGGGCAACAGAGTAAGATTCTGTCTCAAAAATAAATAAATAAATAAATAAATAAATAAATAAATAAATAAATAAATCTCATTATGGGGGAGGTACAGGAATAAAACTGCCTGGATCCAGATCCCGGCTGTTCCATTTTCTGTGAATCCTTGAGTGAGTTATCAATCTCGCTATGCCTCAGTTTCCTCATCAATCAAATGAAGAGGATAGCAGCCACCTATGGAGTTGTTACTAGTTTTGAGTGAGTTAATGTTCACGTATCATTTAGAATAGCAAGTAGCACACGGTAGGAACCAAAGAAGTGTTGCAAACAGTGGATAGGCGCCATGTGCAGTGGTTCATGCTGATAATTCCAGCACTTTCGGAGGCCAATGTAGCAGTATGAGGCTCTCACTAGGCCAAGCGAGGGCTCCAGATGGCACGTCCACCATACCATCCTGGATGCAGCTTAAAGACGTGGTTTAGCAGAAAATGTCTAACGTTGCCCTGCTTATGTCAGGACACCCTCAAAGTAAAGCATGTGTTTTTGCAAGAAGGCAGCCCAATAGGACCAAATTAAACATTCTGTCAGCTGCCTCTTAGGGCAAAAGAATGAGAGTAGGGAGTGGGGACAAGGAGGAGGAAGGCGTGGCTGGGTGACCGCACGAGAGAGGGCGCTGCACAAACCCAGGTGACCGCATCTCATCAACTGAGGAAAGCGATGCCCTCAACTTCTGCATTTGAGGATTTAGAAAAGGAATTTCAGGCTCAGCACCCGGTTAGGGCGCCGGCCACATACACTGGGGCTGGCAGGTTCAAAACCAGCCTGTGCCTGTGGTACATGTACACCATGGAATACTATGTAGCCTTAAAGAAAGATGGAGACTTTACCTCTTTCATGTTTACATGGATGAGCTGGAACATATTCTTAGCAAAGTATCTCAGGAATGGAAGAAAAAGTATCCAATGTACTCAGCCCTACTATGAAGCTAAATTATAGCTTTCGCATGAAGGCTATAACCCAACTATACCACAAGACTATGAGGAAAGGGCCAAGGAAGGGGAAGGGAGGGGGAGATTTTGGTGGAGGGAGGGTTATGGGTGGGGCCACATCTATGGTGCATCTTAGAATGGGTACAGGTGATTGCACTAATGTACACAGCTATGATTTAACAATAAAAAAATTAAAAAATTTAAAAAAAAAGAATTTTTCATGTCTCAAAATCAGAAAGTTTAAACATAAGGGGAAAGGATGGAATCAATGATTTTCTGATATATTTAATTTTTTTCATGATCTGTAGAAAATTCTCACACACTAAATGTTTTATTAACATTTATTAATTTCTCATTCTTTATGTTTTTGGAAAAATGTTAACTATTTTTAAACATTGTTCAGATATTTTTAAAATTGAGACTAAAGCTCAGCCTCTTCCCCATTGGTGGCTTCCTAATTTTAAAGAATTTTAAGATAAATATATCTGTATATATACACACACACACACACACACACACACATATATACATATATATTGCTCCATGAGTTTTTTATTTGATGAAAGCTATATTTTATGATATTTTCATAAATTTTATTGATTTTACTATGTAGCAGTGACTTACTCATTTGGACAGTCCCCTATTTCCTTATCCCAGTATCCACATGGACTTTTTTTTTTAATACCAGATCCAGTTGGGAGTTAAGGATTTATTTCCCTAGGGACAACTTCTTAGGATCACATAAGTTAAGCCAGTCACTACATGTGGGCACCTACCCATACTCAGGGGAATTTATACCCTGAATCTCTCAACTTTTGTAGGAAACTTTCAGTAAAGCTGCTTTCTCATTCCTGATGCATGAGAAAGAAGCACTATGTAGCCCTATATCATGTCCCATCTTGAAGCTACGTATGATGCTGACACTCTAAAGTGCAAATAAAGACTAAAAAAGGAAAGAAATCAGACCTTTGGTGAGTTTGCTTGGTTACTGAATCATGGCTGATCTAAAGCCAGTGTTATCACAAAACTTCTTCGTTTTTACAGTCAATATCCCTTTTTGTATAAGCGCATGTGAACTTGTTTTTTGTTACCAAACTATTTCTCTAAATTTGAGTCTTCACGTAACGAAGGTCTCTATTATTTACTCAATTTATCATCATAGCCCAGCTCATAGATATCAGACACGTCATTTGTAACATTTTAGGTTTCTTTGGGCTTGTTTTTTAACCAAGTTGCCTCTGTGTGAGCTGTAGGCTGACTTTAGCCTGATCTAACCTGATAACGATTTGTCTCAAACTCATGCTACACACGTTTCATCCTCTCTCTGGGACTGCCATGTGACACCTGGATGGAGGTACGGTTTAGCCACCACATACATGTGATTCTGAATCATGAGGGCTGAATTTCCTAAGAGTCAAAACTTTCACAAAGGAGTGAGGGAAGCTTTTGGAAAAATATCTTTCTTTCTTGTACCAACTATCTTAATATTCATTTTATTTGGCTTTCAAGTAAACTATTTTTTGAACCCCTAAATCAATAATGCATCTTATCTCTCTTCCCCTCTTTTCTTTCCTAAATCCATTTATCTCTCATATCGCATAGGAGTGTGGCCCCAGGGAACATTCATCGTCCATTGTTTTTGTTCCAATTTCTAGGGAAACTGAGTTAAGGTGGTTAGAACCAGGCCTAGCACTAGAAAGCAGACTCTCTGAGGTTAGCATCTTGGGCCTTGATTACTCACTGATCTGAAAATAACAGATTCCATTTCTGGTGGTAACTGGGTGATAACCCACAGCATGCATATGCCTCACAAGTCTAAGGATCTTTACCTGTTAATTAGGCTAAAATGGAGGATGGCAAAATATTAGTGGTACTGGAAGAATGACAAATATAAAAAGGTCTAGCATCTATTAATTGAATTGGCAGCTTTTAGAAAAGAAAAGTAAGCACTCAGTGCATCCATTGCCAATGCAAGCAAGCTATAAAAGCCTAAGGCCGTTTTTGAAGATATGCTTATCTCCTAGAATTGAATGGGAGACTGTGCTAAAATCAGACCCAGATTTTAGTGGCAAAGTTAGAAGAACTATAATGGAGACTGTCTAGCTTTGATATTCTATGACAAAGTCATGGCCTTTATTGAAGAACAGAACAAAACATAGCAAATTAAGTCCTCAGAAGGGACAGTTGAGTGAATGAGCCTGAGAATTTTGAAACCCTGAATTTTTCTGAATTCTTGGATGTCAAAAACAGCACCTCCCAACATGGAGGAAAGTTTCATCTCTGCTTGTCTCGGGACGGTACACAGAAATTATCTGAGAGAGTCCTCACAGTATGTTTTCTTCATAAGATCTCTCTCAGCAATTGCTTTTTGCCTCTAGGGTAATAACTACAGTGAGATCTCACTTCAGTGTGAGTGAAAAAGCATAATTCTACTTCAGGAGGAGAAAGATTAGACACCAAAAGGGACTGTAGCATTTAGCCAATACTTTGAACAGGAAGCAAGATTAAACATCTGGGAGTTGATTGAGTGTATTGGAGTAAGGAAAGGGAGCAATGCAGTGTAAGGAATGTAGAGAGAATTTATTGACACACAGAATTTACCAATAATTTGAATTCAGTGGCTGGGTGGGAACACCTGGACCTGGCCCAGACACGTGAGTGAGGCCTATTCCTTGAAGGTTACACACAATCACAGCCTACAGTAAAAATAGTAGAGATGCTGCAACATTTTTTTGCAAAGCACTATGGAAGGGCAGGTTTAAAATGGTAGAAGAATTAGAGCAGATTTACCAGATATGATCTCAGAAGTCACTGTTTGAAAGTTATGATGCAAGGAGAATACACAAGACTTAATCTTCTTAAAGCAGTGAACTGTTATAAAATATCGGTGAAAAGAGAGAGAGAGAAAAAAAAAAGAAAAAAACCCTAAAAGGTGGCTATATTCTGTACTCAGGGTTAAGGATGTGAGATTACTGGGCTCAGTATCAAGGAGGCTGCAGGAGCCCAGAACATAAGCAGCCAGGTGAGGACACTCAGCCTGCAGAAACAAAGTATATGCAAATATCACCATTCTAGATGAGCTATCATGGCACTTTGATCTGCAGGCCATTTTTGGCAATGACTGGTAGATCAGTTTTCCTAGGAGCAAGTTTTATATGTAACTAACTGAAGTTCTGTTCAATGATAAACTTGGGGAAAAAGTAAAGCCAAGGTAAAAAGGCTGACATCATGCATGACAATGAAAAATTGTTTTTCCACTCATTTTTGACAACCAAATTAGTTTATAGACTCCAGAGTTCAATGATTGAATAATAGGCTGGCTTTTATTGAGGAAGAATTCTACAATTTTCTTACTGATATGTGTGAGTGTATAGATATATATACATATATGTGTACATATATGTATAGATATATATACATATGTGCACATATATGTATATATATAGTAATCATTCACCCTCCCTCAAGGAATAACAGCACCATTTTGCCAGAATAACTAGTTATAAGTCATATTCATAGTATGTTCCTTTGATAAGATATGATAAAAATGGCATTTTGCCTCTGTGATCTTCCTCCCAGTAACCAATTGTCCCAATCTTACATTGAGAAAAACATCAAATTCACTAGAGAGGCATCCTACAAAATACTGATGTTTGTCTAAAGCAAGGAAAGTCAGAAACTGCTACAACCAAGGGGATCCTTAAGAGATGTGATAATTAGAGAGAATATTTCACCCAAGATACTACATTATAACAGAAAAAAGACATCAGGAAAAAAAAGCAGACACTAAGGAAACAGAAATAAGTTATAGAGTGTAGTTAATAAATCAATATTCCTTTATTACTTAAAAGATGTCATACAAATGTTAATAATTGGGGAAGTGATTGGGAAAAACACTCTGAATATGGATGTGCTATTTGAAGTATTTTTATACTGTGGATTGTTCTATAAACACACAAAAATAGAGAACTGTAAAAAGACTTAGAATTTCTACAATCTATTTTTTCATGTACCCTATCCAACAGTGTCATACATAGTCACATTATATGTAAAGAATTCAGGAACAGACTGTGCATAACCAAAATCCCTGGGAGCTGTATTGGATCTACACTGACTCCCAGCTGTCTCACCTGCATAGTCACGGAAAAAGTCTCATTATTGCCTCTGCAATAATTCCATAACAGGTACAATGTAGGGATAAATGGCACATCTCTCCAGGGTGAAGGACTCAACTACAACTTGGACTTTACCTTATAATGCAAACAACGTAACCTACTCTTAGGTACCCTCATATCAGTCTGCAATAATCCCATAAGATAAAACATATAAATGATGTAAAATCTATGCTTTTATTCATCTATTTTTTTGTTCAACATTATTGAAACACAACTAGATGCAGGAAATATTAAGATGAATATAAGTTCCCTTAAATATTACCTAAATATAAAATTATAATAAATCGAATATGATAGTATAATATGAATAGAAATGGAAGGCTTGTGTAGGATAATAAGAACAAGGCAGAGACACTATGTAAGATGTATAAGCCCAAGTTAATATGGTAACAGGGTACTCTAACCAGCTGAGAGGAGATAAAAAACACTAAATGATGAAATGGTGAATACAGAGGAGCGAGCATTCCAGGTAGAAGAGATGTATAATCATAGTAGGGAGATTAAAAGCGTCATGGTGTGTTTCTGGAACAATGAGCAGTAAAATATTCCTAGAGTGTATGTTTTGAGACAAAGGAAAGGGGAAATCTGATATAAAGATAGAAAGTGTCAATAAGTTAAGGTCAATACTCTTATGATTTTATTCATTAAAATATGTATATACTTAATTGCAAAATAGTATTACTAATATTTTTGTTCTTCACATGAGTTTATCTCAAATAATCCTCAAAAACCCATTGGTAGTATCCCTAGCCCCTGTTGAAGTCATTAAAATTTAGGTTAAATGAATAACCAATATACTTATATATACATATATGAAAATGTTAACAATTTGTATATTTAAATACTGTATATATCTTGACTGGGGAAGTGGCTCACACCTTGTAATCCTCGCATTCCAGGAGGCCCAGGGTAGGAGGATCTCTTGAACTCAGAAGCTTGACACTAGAATGAGCAAGAGCAAGACCCTGTCTCTACTAAAAATAAAGAAATTAGCCAGATGTCATGGCAAGCACATGTAGTTTCACCTAAGTGGGAGGCTGAGGCAGGAGGATCCATTGAACTCAGGAGTTTGAGTTTGCAGTGAGCTAGGCTGGGAAACAGAGTGAGACTCTGTCTCAAATAAAAAAAAAAGTCTGGCTTGGCACCCGTAGCACAGTGGTTACAGCACCAGCCACATGGAGGCTGGTGGGTTCGTGCCCGGCCCAGGCCAGCTGAACAACAATGAGAACTGAAAGAAAAAAAATAGCCAGGCATTGTGGCAGGCGCCTGTAGTCCCAGCTATTTGGGAGCTGAGGCAAGAGAATTGCTTAAGCCTATGAGTTTGAGGTTGCTGTGAGCTGTGATGCCACTGCAGTCTACCGAGGGCAACATAGTAAGACTCTGTCTCAAAAAAAAAAAAAAAAAAAAAAAAAATTATATCTCACAGGCAGATATACAGTGTCTCTTACCAAGTATAATAATTACTACATATATCTCATACTTTCTATTCAAGCCTGGAATTACAGCATTTAATATCAAGAATTTGAAGTATGCCTTCATTATCTATTACTTGTTTTAAAAACTTTAGACAATATACTTGCTGAAATGGTAGTCTTAAGTAAATAACTAAACTTGAGAGTAAAGGGTAAGAATGATTTTGTATCAACCCTTTGGTTAATTTTAATTTAATACTATAAATTCTGTGTATTTGTACAAAAGCATTAGTAAAAATATATTCAACAGTAATTGAAGTCTACTATAGAACAAGCAATGTGCTTCATTTCAGTGGTAAAATCATGGAGTGTTTTGTCGTGATAATAATTACTTAATAGAGTGACAGTGGAACATAGTAAATGTCATGATAGTGTGAGAAGTACAAGGCAAGTTACACCGAGTGCAAATCCACACTCACTATGAAAATCAAATGAGATGATCAAATAAGGCATGCTAATAAAGCACTTGGCAAATATCATGGCCAATTACAAAAATTTAATTATAATAAAATTTAGAAGTTACAGCTCATTACAAATGTAAAACATAGTTATTGCATATAAGACTTCCACATGGTAGTATACCTCCCAGTTCTTTTAAAAATAATTACATAGAAGTTTGCAGTGATATATATGCTAATTACTCTGATTTGATTATTACATATTGGGTACCTGTATCAAGAGATCACCCTGCAAATATATGCAATTATTATGTGCTAATTAAAAACACAAATAATAGACCATGTTTTAGAGTTAGGTTTAAGAAAATTTTAAGTTAGGTTTTAGAAATTGGTATAAGCAAAACTTTAGTCCACCTAACTTGCAAAATATCTTGGATTTTGCTTCTGATTTCAGAAGCAGCTTGATAAAATGTTCATGTTTAAAAGGCAAGCATTAAACTTCCCAGAACCACAAACCAAGCAAGGAAAGGCGGGGCATAGAAGTATGTCAGGAAGTAGTGATCGGTCAATTAATACCATGGAGGAAGAAAAACATTCCATAACTAAATTTAATTTTAAGACAACCAAAATATGTGGGGAAAGCAATAAAAAAAGCCAAGATTAAATTATAGAGAAGAGTAAAGAAAATATTACCAATAAACTTAAGTTTCTATCCATCTAACTAAACTTATAAGATGCCAGGCTAAGTCCTTTAAAAAGACAAGAATGATTCTAAGCCGTGCATATTGAGTCTTACACATGAATTTTCTCAGCTTTGCTGCTTCAATATATTTTTAACATACAATTCAAACATTATGCCGCAGTCAATATTTAGAAAATTGCCTTTATAAACTCTGCTGTCCTTTTCTCCACACCTGCTGACATTTCAATTATCTAAACCAGTGGTTCTCAACCATCCTAATGCCGCGACCCTTTAATACAGTTCTTCATGTTGTGGTCACCCCCAACCATAAAATTATTTTCATTGCAATGAAAATAATTTTATGGGTGGGGGTCACCACATCATGTGGAATTGTATTAAAGGATCGCGGCACCAGGAAGGTTGAGAACCTTTTATCCAGAAGTCATGATTAAATATAGACATAAGTTTCATCTACCTATCACCTACAGATAGATGTAGAAGCTCTACCTTCTTATACCATCAAAGCTTTCCCAAATAGGTATATTTTTCAAGTCAATTATGGTAGATTTCCCTTTATTCTGCATAAATAGGTTATTTTATGCTCTAGCTATTTTATATATGCGCCTCTTATCACCCCAGATGAAGCTGAACCTCTCTTGAAGGATGAAATTACATGTTCAATAGTTTTCCTGTTTCAACTTTTTACTGAGAATCTTAATGGAAACATAGCTCAAGAAAGATTGTTTTCAAAATAAAATACAGCAGCACAATTTTCAAATTGGAATGCACCATAACTTGAGTAGACCAACCAAATAAGGATAAACTTAGGTCAACACTAAAAATATTACAGGCATCCACTATGACCATAAAAAAAAAAAGTAGCATTTAAATATTACATGATATGTCTAAGGAATTTATCAAAATTCTTATTCACTATTGCAGCCATAAAATTCAAATTTAGAAACAAGGATAGTGGGGAAATAAATCCGGCAGATTTCATGTATTCTTCCTACTAGTAAAGTGTTTTTGTAAACTCATAATACTGAGATTTAAACAATCCTTGTAAAGTGTAGGCAACAAATGAAAATAGACTCCATTAAACTGAATTGTACATAAATTTCATTTTTTCATTTCTGCTGATTACCAAGATTTAATACTTCATTGGCCACTCAATATGTCCCTGTATGTCCCATTAACAGGAATGGGAATTCCATGGGCACTGAGAAAAGAGAAATGCATCTATGTGCAAAGAGTTTTCTCCTTTATAATTAACCCCTGCCTTCTACTCAATTTCCTATGTCTGACATTTTAATTCTTTCAATGAGAATGACTGGATTGTAATGAAAACCAGATGGTAGCATCATTAAATCAATCAGGGAAATAGAGTGGCAACTTCACAGAGACTGGCATAGTCACCAGGATAGAATTAACTATTATACAAAAAACCAACATGAAATATGCAGTTAAAAAATGAAATCTGGAGAAGGAGAACTGATTGATGTTTAAATGTGTATCCAGGGAAAAAGTAAAGACAGAGCCTCTCCTTTGTGGTAATGAAAATCCGAAGTCTAGATCAAGACAGAGCTGTTATCACCTGAAAACTTTAAAGATGATGCACCAAAAAAATGAACTGATGGGCTCAATTTAGTTCTTGAAGAGTACCCTGCCCAGCCACATCAATAATAACTAGAAATCTGCCAAAGTATTCACCAACATTAAAGATTAAACACTTGGATTCATAAGATTTTGAATGCAGTTCTTATCTGGAAAAGACTCTGCTGATCCCAAGGAAAAGAAATGGTGTCCTTAGGTTTCCACTGTTTTGAACATTGGGGTATATAGACAGAGGGTGCCAGATGGGAGGTTTGCTTCTACAAGAGATAGAAGGTACAACATACCAGATAAGAAACATTACTTCTAGATAGTAAGTCTCATAATTTTAATAGTTTTTCCTTTCTTAAATTGTGTACAAAATTTTGTACCTTGGCACATCTGAGCTTATTTAAATTGCATTTGAGAGAGAGAGAGAGATAGGATAGGAGAATGTGTATGGTTTCTGTTATGTTGTTTGAAATGTATCCAGAGACATATCTATTCCAAATTGAGGGTTTCTCACACTGGGAAAGAAAGTAGTAATCAAGTCAATGAATCTGGTTCAGAAAATGAGGGAATCTTCTATCAAATATTTAACCTTTACCAGGACAGGAAATACTGTGGCAGGGAAACTTGATGGAAGCATCACTGTACTTTTAACTATATAATGTATTTTGAAGAGAAGTTCAGATCCTGGGATAAATATCTTGCTCATGATTTACAATAGAAACCCAAATGGTGAGGGAATGAGAATGTCTTATTTTCATATAATTGAGTAACACTTGAGGTTAAGCAGGGTATGACAATACTTTCCTTAACAGACAAGGAGAAAAGTATGCCTCAACATGATGCATGACTGGAATGTTAATAAAATGGGGGCTTGGAGATGGTTAAAGCTGAGTTTTCCAATACAACCCAAAGTTTTTTTTTTTTTTAATTTTGAAGTTTTTATTTTTTATTTGTAATTTATAAGCTTATTTAGACTGTGCTTAGCAAACTAAATTGATTTGTTTAGGAAAATATCAGTTTTCATCTCTATTACTTATAACCTAATATGTTCAGAAGTGAAACATTTTAAGAATAAAGGTTTAATTTGTGAATCATATATACACATTTATGATTCGTATGCATTGTAGGGAGGTAGTATGTATATCAAGATCTAATTTAACTAAACCCATTTTTCATTTGAAATATGAGCACATACAATTCATCCATGCACATGGCTTTGAACTTGCAAGTTCAACTATACACAATTTTTTTTTCAGTAAATATATTGGAGAAAGCTTTAGGGATCTGTGTCAATTTAAGAAACTTTCCAATGAACTGTATAGCTGAGAAATATTTTAAAAAAATAAGGAAAATATATGTCATGAATAAAACATGTAAGTACTAGTCTATTTATGTGTCAGTTGACTATTAGTAGAAAGATGTATGGTCAACAGCAGGCTTTTAAGAGTTAAGATTTGGGGGAGTCAAAATTACAAGTGAATTTTTAACCACGTGAGTAGAAACCACAAGTTATTCAAGAGTCAACTGTAATAAACATTTTTCTTTGTTCTAACTCTTCTTTCTCTCAGAAATTAATTAAAAAGTAGGATGCCAATAGAAATTCAGAATTCTATTTTGGTCTTGGAATCTCTAAATTTCTAATTGTCTTACTCTCCTATTTCAACAACGTATAAATTTAGAAGAACTTTCTATGATGTAGAACAGATCTTCAAATAGGCATACACACACAAAACAGTCTAGGTAGACAAGTGTTTCCAAATGTGGTAAGATCCTGGTAAACTGATATTTAAAATATGAACACTATAAGTCGTGGAAATTAAAGTCAGACAATCATGAACAATGATGCTCTGTGGAACGTTATGTGGGGGGATGTTAATTTTATTTTGGGTGGTTAGAACAAATAAAGGGGAGGAATAGGGAAGATATCTAAGAAGAAATGGAATGTGGAGTGAACACTATTTGAGAGGAGAAGTCCTTCAAAGAGGGAAACATTAAAAACAGGTAGGTAGTCACAGATCAGAAGAAAAGGGAACAGCTTAGTTTGGAATGCATGTCAGGGAAAGTAGATACTGTTTAGGGATGAGTTTGAATTTGTAGACCACAGGGCAATTCCACAGGACCTCAGATGCTATGCTACGGAGATTCAGAACCAGCTAATAAATCTGATAGTCTGAAGAGAGACACACCCACTGTCTACTAACACTTTTCCTCCTCTGAACCAACTCTCATTTCCACAAGTTCATAAGGACAAAAAGTCTCTGGACCCATACAAACTTGAATTCACGATCTGGTTCTAACTTTTGGCAGGGTGACTTGGGTAAGTGTTGTAAGCCTCTCCCCACTTCAGATTTCTTATCAAATGAAATAGTAATAACTACCACAAAGAGCTGTGATAAAGATTAAAATTAACAGCATATCCTATGTTCAGTTTTGAGTAAAATGCTAACAAAACACCAAAAGTCAGTTTTATATTATTTGAGACATGGAGACTGTATAAAAATTTTACGTTGGCTTAACAGAGAAAAGGACATCACTGACTCTGGTGGCTTTGGGGCTGCAAGTTAGATAAAAGGAGACAGTCTTATACAGGCAATTCTGCTTGTACAGCTGGAGGGAAAACTCATGGGGTAAAGCTATTTTTAGCAAGCCAGCAAAGAAAGACATTCTCAACTCCTAATTTATTAAGAAAATTCTGAGGAATCATCTAAGTTCATACAGTTAGTCACAGTTGCTGAATTCATAATTCACCAGTTAGTATTCAGAATTTCTATGTTATTGACCTGGTGATTTTAATTTTCTTTGTTCCTTTTGATATATTAAGTATGGCTAGGAAATGTGCTCATCAGCTTTGGTTAGAGCTTCCATTCTCTCAAAGGTACATTTTCCTTAAAGCTATGGCTGAGGCAGGTCTGTGGTATGTCAGCGAGAGTATTTTAGGAGTGAATGATCTTCCTTCTATTGTAGAGATTAGGGGCTTAAATGGAAAAAATACCTCCCCATTAAAGGCTGAGCTATTAAAATAAAGATTCCCATTGAGATTATAAATCTTTGAAAAATTATTTCATGCTCATTGTTTTTATTTACTTCAATATATCATAGCCATGTTAGGCTATATACTTTGACTTAGGAAAAAAGGTATGGAGGGGATGAGAAGATTTGGAAGTCCAACATCTGTGTAAGAGTCATTTGGTTTCAGGTTCCTTTGGGGTTAACTGCTCCTGAGGGTGAAAGAACCAGGAAAAAGTCTAACATTTCCTCCCAAATTTATGAATGCTTGAGCGAGGGCTTAGAGGCAGAGGAGAAAAGGTTCAATGGATGCTTTTAACCCTTTATAAAAATAGTTAGCTTTTATTTCTCATTTACACTGTACCAGGCATGGAGCAAAATACTATAATGTTCGGCTTTAATAAATTCTGATAAATATTAGTCCCATTTTACAATTGTAATACAAACTGAATAGTAGAGAGGCTTAGAAAGTCACGATCACAGATAGAAAATGGAAACCGCCAACATCAAAATTTAAACTCAGGCAGCATGGCCCAAAAGATGTCTTCCAAGGCAGAGACATTGACCCTGTGCAGAGAGCGGGGTACGGAGAATGTAATGTTTCAGAGTCAGTTTCCATAGTCATACTGCCTGGGGCCATGACTTAGTGTCTGAACATTCTTGGACAAATGCCTCGCTGCTCTTTTTATCATCTGTAAATTGTAGATATTGATTAGTGCCTCCCTCACACAAGTGTCATACAGATCACATGCACTACCCTGGGTGACAGCGATTCTTATGATTATCATCATTATCAGTAGTATTCTTAGCATTAAACTGACAAATTTGTAGAAATTAATGGCCTTGGCTTATGTAAGCCATGGTGAAGTCACCAATAGAGGAAAATAAATGAAGAGTGGTCTCTATCATTAATAAGTCTCTTCCGACCCTGTTGTAAGTTATCTTTACTTATCAACATGTGCAGAGGCAGAGGATGAGAGGGAAGGAATAAAACCTTTATTGAGATAATTATGTGTTAGAAGCCATTCTAGGTAATTTAATACATTGCATCATTTAATCCTTATGATGATCTTAAAAGATAAACTCTCATGTTTTAGATGAGGAACTTTGTGTTCACTGGGTTTAAGTACTGTCCTAAGGTCACGGAAAATTAAAAAATATATACTAGGATTGGAAAAGATAATTAGAAGCCTAACTGACAGGGTTGGTAGCTTTGTTTCAAAATGTGCTTTTACTTTTATTTCAAAACCATCAGGAAGGATTATTGACAGAAACACACTGAAGGTATATTAAAAAAAAAAAAATTTGAAAGTAAATCAGAGTACCGTTAAACCAAAAATCTTTTTAAGCACACTATGCTGTAGAAATGGCAAAAATAGGTTTTACAGGCATATGTGATGGAAGCTGTGCTCTGAATATACTGATATTATATGCAAATTAATAAAATACTTTTTCACATCACTTTAGAATTTCGTAGTCATGTTAGATAAGCTTGTGTGTGAAATATTCAGATTGGAAGACATAATGAGAAAAAAATTCTCTAATGCTTATAGTAGTGAGTCTAAATGTACACAGGCTCAGTGATTTTAAGATTGGCATTGGGGAAAAGAATTATATTTCAGAATATAAAGAGATTCCTTTTTTTTTTTTTTTTTTTTTTTTTTTAGGAGAACCTGTTATTCTTCAATGGAAACATGAAGCCACAATTTTGAGTAATGACTACATGCATGTATGCTGAATCAGGACATGTGAAGTCCACACACATTTGTCAACTTCCAGTGAAGTGAGATTGTGATAGACCTGATTTGATTAAAAGTAATAATGCCTCATTCAGAAAGTCCTTAAAACTCCATACTGCACTGTGTTTTTAAGCAACACATCTCTAATGATATACTCTGAGTATATGTAGCAGCAAGAGATTTAAGTATATTGGTTAATGACTAATTGACAAAGTATGTTTGCATACGTAATTATAAACTGTTCAAATTAACAAAAAAATCAAAGACAAAGAACCACTAGTCAATCTAGAAACAGTACTCCAGGAAACTCTATACTTGAGAAGAAGCAAAGAGCATTAAAGAGTCTTTGACGTTTTGTTTGGGAATGGAGAATAGCGGTAATCTTGTCATCGTGTTATTAGACTTTTTCTTTCTAAATGATGAGGATTCCCAAGCAGGGGAAACAAACTCTTACTCTCCTGCAGAGAAGATAGGTCACAGAAAACAACACAGCAACAACAAAAAGACATTAGCATAAGGCCCTTAGTCTTCATTCAGTTTGACGACATAGGGAGAGAAAAGGAAAGAAAACCTAATAAAGAATTAAGAACACAGAAATAAGAATGTGTTAACTTAATTAAATAAACTCATCTATTCAGAATTGTTAGCTGAGCAAGAATACTGGCTGGTAACAAAAGCCCAGTGACAGGGTGACAAACTCATGAGATGTGCTCCTGGCCTCACAGATCCCACAGGTTAGTAGGAGAGAGTGCTAGTTATTGCATAAATATATGTAAAATTTAAAGTGTTGTGATATTAAACAAAGATCCTATGAAAATATGCAACATGTACATAAATGTTTCACTGAGAATGATAACACTATGAGCTGAGAATGAATACAAATTCATTAGCTGAAGGAATTAGGGTAAAGAGTGATACAGGATTCCAGGGAGCAGAAGAGAGTTCATTTGAAGAAAAGAGATGCCCAGGGTGGCCGGAACACCACGGGGAGACAGAAAGCCAGAAACTAGCAAATACCACTGTAAAATCCTGTGGCCTCACTGAGCTTTTTTCTTCACTCCCAACTTTTTCCTCCCACCAATGGGGAGTCCTTGGAGGATGTCAAACAAAGAGAAGGGGGGTCAAGTAGCAAAATGTGACAGTAATGAATTTCACATTACCAATCGCAGATATGCAGAAATACAACTTAACCTCTGAATTTAACAGTCCATATTGCTCTTAAAAGCAAAATACTTCAACCACTTTTCATACTTCTCAGTCTAATCCACTATAAATATGTTGTAAGCACAGACCACAGAATGAGATTTAAAAAACAAAACAAAACACTTTACATTTAATTCCAAAGGCCCATTAAATCTGCTCCCTGGGGCCACGTCCTTCCCTGTCCATGGAGGCTTCTCTGATCAACCTTGAATGGAACAATAATTCCTACAGTCATTTTAAGTAGCAACATTCTTCCAATCTGTAATTAAAGTATTGAACCTTGCAGGACCGAAAGATTCCACACATCCTTAGATTAACGCGTCTCTCTCCCCCAGCCCGGTTCTATTGATTGCAGAAAGTCGTAGTAGGCAAAGAGAGACCCATCTCTGTTTTTTCTTGGTCTCCAACATGTCTATCCCTCTTCTTCCAGCTTCCTAATCGTCTTTCTACTCCTTCATGATTCGAAATGCATTTGAAGAACTGTCATTCAGGAGAACTCAGAGGGAAAGTGGTGCATGAAGTCTATGTGGGCCTTGAGGTGGAAACAGCCTATTTGTGTTTCAAAAATAGGAAGCAAGCAAATGGGCTGGTGCATAAAGAGCCAGGTAGGCACAGGCTAAGTCATGCAGAGTTTATAAGGCTATGTTAAGAATTGAAAGTTTATTATTATTTTTGTGGTTGAATTACTTCCTCTGTATGGATGGACACTACTTCAGATAGGTCTCTAAGCTCAGCAGATGTGTGCCCGGTAGGAAAAAAATAAAATGATTTCCCTTCCCTCACACAGAGAAGACAGGACAAAAATGTTTGCAAAATTTTTGTGTGGTTCTGTAAAACAGATCTTTGTTCAGGCAGTTACAGAGAACCTGAAAAGGGGCATTTGCCAAGAAGACTTCTGATGGACTAAACAGAGGTCTTGGGCAGACCCAATAGCTGGGCTTAGCCAGGTGTGAAAGGAGAGTTTCTGGGAGGTTAATACCACTGTTTCTACATTGCCCTGGATCAGGAGAAACCCTGACTTGGAGAAAAATGGACTTGAAATGAAACATGGCTCTAATTTAGACAATCTGCTGTTTTATAAAGGAACTGGTAGTTAACTGTAGATAGCCTGATGTTCTAGATTTTAAATCGAAATTAGCAACTTTGTCGCTATTAATTTATTCTTAATGAAATATCCTTTTAAATACACCATTTAAGAATCTCAGTTTTTATTTAGTGGAATAGCTGACAGTCCTAAGAAAGTACCAACCTACAAAGACAGGAATGTTCTAATAATTTCTATTTGTTACCCCGCCTAAAGGCCTTTTACAAATCCAGTATTCAAAAGGAAAGATTAAAAACCTATCATGTGGTTAAAAAAAATTAGAAAATTAAAAAATATATAAGAAACAATTTTAAGGTAGTATTTTTGGTTGCCCAGGGTAGAATGCAATGGCCTCAGCCTAGCTCACAGCAAACTCAAACACCAGGGTTCAAGTGATCCTCCTGCCACAGCCTCCCAAGTAGCTTGGACTACAGTGCCCGGCTAATTTTTCCATTTTCAGTAGACACAGGGTCCCACTGGTGCTCAGGCTGGTCTAGAATGTCTGAGCTCAAGTGATCATCCCAACTCAGTATCCCAGAGTGCTAGGATTATAGGTACAGGCAGCTGTGCCCACCCCAAGGTAGTAATTCTATGTCTTACCGATTATCAGAATCAGCTGAAGAACTTTGAAATACAGACAGACCGATTAAAGGGCAGTAAGACTAGAACAAAACTTATGTATTAAGGGAGGCCCCTGTGGCTCAAAGGAGTAGGAAGCTGCCCCGGGCCCATATACAGGAGGTGGCAGGTTCAAACCCAGCCCTGGCCAAAAACTGCAAAAAAAAAAAAAATAATAATAATAATAAATAAATAAATAAAATAAAATAAAAAACTTAGGTATTAGGTCAGCAGTTCTCAACCTGTGGATCGCAACCCCTTTTAACTGTATTAAAAGTTCACAGCATTGGGAAGGTTGAGAACCACTGTATTAAGTGGTGTGGCTATATTTGGAGGATGGGTAACAGATGAAACAAGTTAGGCCAACATGAGCTGATGGTTGTTGAAGCTGGAAAAATGTTATATTATTTTAATTTTATCATAATACAATTAAGCTGAAAGCAATATTATAATACTTCTTGCAAGAAGTTTGAATTTTCAAAAAAAAAAAAAAACAATAGAACAAAACTTCTTAATTTTAATGATTTCAGGCTTAAAAACTAATGAGTTACATTATAACATAGGATTTAATTAATTTGCTTTGGCTCCCGTAAGAATATTAGAGAAGTTACTTTTTAGCTTAAGTATAGAAAAACATTCAATATGCTTTAGAAAGAATTTTTGTACTTATCTGGTAGTGCATGTGCAAATAGCACCACCAAGCTGCTATTGTGATTTATGAGACATAATCTATGACTCACAGAACAGAATAAGCTAATTTTTAAAAATGTAACTTTAGCCCATATTCCCTTTGTGTATTTAAATTTAGGTAGTATAAATACTTAGTGCTTTCAGGGTGTATTTGGGATGGGTCACAAATTCACAATTTGTGAACAGTATTTCATAAATAAAAATTTGGAAACATTGCTGTAACATACTAGAACTTCAACTTTAGTGACAAAATGAATAAAAAATGAAATTTACAAACATAATCTCCTAAATTTCTCACATTAAAACTTTTCGTTTCATCTGAGTTTTATTTTCTTAGTAATGCAAGCCATATTTGCAGCCTTAGACAATGTGTAATAATCATATTGTATGCTATTGTTTGGTTATATAGAATTTGGTAGTCAAAACCATGACTTATATTATGATCTGATTCACTGAGAAAGTGATCAAGTGTATACTGACATTTCCAATAGCTTTCTCACTTTCTTCCTGCCACATTTAACATACACATTTACTCCTAATCTCACTTGTAAAGAATAAAAGTGTGCCCATATTTTCATTCCTTCCAGATAGAATCATTTTAAAAATTAATGGGAGATTCAGAGAATTACCTTAGACTTCAGTCTCAGTAACTGTCATGTTACAGTCAGGCTATGGTGAAACTTACTGCTATTTCAACATTACTCTTTTGAGTTAGTGCTCTGAATTTAAATTTCATCTGCTCCCTTCATTTAATATAAATTACTTGAGAGCCTATTTGTACAATGTCCAAGTACATCCACTTCCTTCTGCTGTTATAACAAATTATTACACATTTAGTGACTTGAAAGAACACAATTTTGTCTTACAGTTCTGGAGGTCAGAAATCCAACACGAGGTTGGTTGTGCGTCAAGACATCAGCAAAGCTGGTTCCTTCCCCAGCTTCTGAGAGGACAAATTACTTCCCTGTCTTTTTCAGCTTCTACAGGCTGCCTCCATTCCTGTCTTACAGCCCTTTCACCCATCACTCCTACCTCAGCTTCCTTTGCCACATCTTCTCCTATGCACTTCTAGCCTTCTGCCTCTTTCTTATAAAGATCCTTCTAATTACATTGAGTCCACCTGGATAATCCAAGATAACTCACTTCATTGTAAGATCCCACTTAATCAGGTCTGCAAAACCCCTGTTGCTTTTTTTTTGTAAAGCAACCTATTCCCAGGTTCTGGAATTAAGGCATGAACTTTTTTTTTTTTTTTGGGGGGGGGTGGTGGTGTCATAATACAACCTGTCCCAAACAGTAGGAAAAGACATACCCAAACTGATAATGAAAAGTAAATTAGAAAATTCCAGTAAGTCTTATATTTAGTTACTCTAATAAGAAGGGAATAATAATTTTACATGTACACACAATAACATGGTTAAATTATTTGACTAGTAATTAAGACAGACATTGTTAGGTATTTTTATGGTAACTAGAAGAAGGACTTGGTTTGATTTATTCAGAAATTTAGCTTAATTCCTCAATTCACTTTAGGATTATAAACGCAACCTTCTTGGCTAAGAAAGAAGCTACATGCTCTCATTATCTTTAGAAACCAAGTTCCTGGACACTCATAGATGAGTCTAAGATTAAGTATGATTGAGTCTTAATCTTACTTAGATTAATCGTACTTAATTATAGGTGAGTCTCAGATTAAGTCTGCAATTTTGTAGCTTAGAAGCAACCATTTTGCCTTGTGTTAATAAAAGATAGATGTAGTGATGTGAAAAAAGTGTTATTCACACCAATTCTTACTGGTGTACAGTAAGAATTTTTACTTGTATTTGAATTATTTTATTAGCTAGACAGAATTGACAATTGAGTGAACAATCTGAAAATTGAGAAGTGAACACCAGCTTTCTATACCTCTGAAATTCCTTTGGTATCTGCAAAGAGGGAGACTGCATATTCTGATTGTTCTGCAAATACAGTTGTCCTCATCATAGAATATAGAAATTGTGACCACCAGGAACATTTGATTCCAATTACATTATGGAAGCAGTTTATACTATAGACAACCAGAAGTAGTTTTGCCCACTATTTTTAAGTTGCAGAGAAAAAGTAGACCATGTCCTGATTTTCTCTGTTCTACAGTCAGATATTTTGTTTGGTTTTATATGCTCTACAACAGATATATCATGATTACACAGCCTCAATGTATTATTTTAAAACTGGTTAGAACTCCAGAGGCATTTAAATTGCAAAACCACCAATTAAAACATCCTCAGTGCTACTAAAGTATGCACAGGTGGCCTATATTGAATGATGTCAAAATGTTTACAAAAAATATTTTTCCTTTGCTATTAAAGATACTGACTGCCTGTGGGTTTATGTGAATAGAAAATGAAATTGACTTACTAACTAAACTGTTTTATTTTGTACCTCTTTCCACAGCAGTGCTTTGATTTCCAGATCAACTCCTCTTTGGCCTAGAATGTCAGCAGGCTTAAAGAAACTCTCTTTTTCTTTTAACTTGCTGTTTCAAAGGGACACATGTAAATAGACCTCCACTTGGACACCAAATCCATATCAAATTACTCTGTTAATTTCAGGGTAAATTTTCTAGAGTGCTTCTATGTGGAGTCAGGGTAAATTTCAGGTAAATTTTCTAGAGTGCTTCTATGTGGAGTCTCTGAAATCCTTTCAATAAACTCCTCAAAACACTTCCATACATAATTACAGCAAGTCGATTTCTACTGTCCTTTTTACTTAACTGGATTGTGAGCTCTCTGAGGATTAGAACTGTTTCTTACAGTTTTAATTTCTATCCTAGTATATGACAAAGAAAACATTTGTTGACATAGTAAATAGTTAACAATGTTCTCAGCATTCAGTGAATGAAAATTTGCTAAGTTCTTTCATTCAGGAGGAAGACAAGAGGAGATTTCATAAATCTTATTTTTTAGACGCTTATACTATATTTAGGGGTAGAAAGATGCAAAACTGGAGAAAAATCTCAAAATGCCACTTACAATTAAAAAGCAATCATAACGATACTCAAAACCTGAGCTTTTCAAGACACAAGAGAAAGCTACATGAGAATCACCTGTGCTATTTCTTTAACCAACACGTCCACCCTAGTCTACTCTTCCATTGATTAACACTCTCTTATTGCATCATCTTCACATATACGCACCCCCATTTATAGAACAACCATCATTGTATCTACTGCTGAGAGCTGCACCCTGTCGACAAAGTCAGTGTGTGGATAATGTATACTAAGGAAATGTTTGGCAAGGTGGATATTAGACTTATTCATTAACTCCCTTATATTTTTTCTAGCTCCCTAGATGAATTCTAAGACAAACCCTCTAGCTTCTCCTTTTGGACCAGTCTTTCAAATTAGTTCAGAAATAAAAATTTAACTGTGGCTCCTCACATTCTAGCTGTTATTTAAATACAATATGTAAGAGCTTTTCAAAATTGACTTGCTTGCCCATATTTTAGTAGTGGGCAATATTAGATGATTTTGGTGAGCACTCAAGATGGAGAAGGGTTGAGCTCCTCAGAGTGGGGGCCTAGGACGATCAGGACTGCATCAGACGGAACTTGTGAGACAGGCAGACACTCACTCAGACCTTTCCATAAATCTTCTGAAACAGACCTGTATTTTAACAAAATTCTCTATGTGACAATCATGAGCATGTTCTGCTCTACATTCTATCAGGCTACTAAAATACACACCAATAGGTCTCTGCTGAGATAATAAGGAAAGGCTCTTGAAAGAGGCAAAAAGAGTCTGTGGACACATGATTCTGCAGTCAATGCATGTGAATTCCAACATTTATTAGTTGTATTACCCTGATTGCTTATTATGCCTAAGCTTCAGTTTACTGCATTAAAATGGGAAAAATGATAGCAACAAATCTACAAGGTTTGTGTGAGTCATACAGTATTATTTAACAAAGTAAAGTTAGTTATTGCCGCTAGCATTAAGTGAACTTGGTTAAGAAAAGAGGTGGAAGGTATTCCCTTGGGTCATTATCAGCTTTGGAGGAAGCTAAAACAGCGTCTCAGCTGAGGTCCACACAATCCTAAGGTAAATAAAAGATTTCTGGATGTAACACAGAAACCATTAGTTTTAAGTGGAACATTTCCAGATTCTCAACACCCATCTGCATTCACTTATACATTATTTAAAATTAAAATTTGATAGACCTGTGATAGTTTACAAAATTGTCAGGGTTTTGCCTTTCTTTTCCTTTCCCAATTTATTTTTCCCAAAGGTTCTTCTTCCAATTTTCAAAATCTAAACCTCATTCCCAGTCATTTTAAATTTTACTCTGGTATTTTTCCCTGGAAGAAAAAAAGCAAAATAATACAAAAAGATTTTGTGTCACCACATGCACTTTTCATGCCGCATCATCTGGTTGATGAACAAGGACAAGAGCAAGACTCTGTCCCCTACTGTCCAGCCAGCCGTCCAGCCACCTGTCTTAGACCAAGTTTGTACTTGAGATATCTGCGTGCATGGTGAAGAATAATAAATTTATGCAAATTAAAAAGTGAAATCGGTCTTTTCTGACAGTTAATTTGATTTGGTGATTGGTTTGGCAATAAAGACTTAACTTATCCATTTTATTAGGAAATATACTTCCACAAATTGATTGAGCTAATGCTGAAGATATAAGGATTTAACCACATAAAAAATACTGTTAAAATGGAACATTTTATCACTATTAAATAAATAGTAAACAAAATTCAGCTTCCAACATAAAAATATACAAGAATTATACAGTTTTGTAAAATCTCTGAAGTTTGAAAATTGTGCTTTGGTGATATTAGCTGAGGACCTTCGTCGATGGACTTATGACCCAGCCTTCCTACTATTTCTAAGGTTCTGCAAAGCACAGAGGAGTTAAGATTAGAAAGTACCAATTTGAAACCCAAAAGGATTATCTTTGCTTAATTAAAAAGGAATAATATAACAGTATATAGTATATGCTCTTTCCTCAGAGCCCCAAATTGGTGTCTCATACATTTATATTTTTATATTTTCAAATTTGAACCATATTTCTGAAGGAAAAGAACATAGACACATGGAAAAACCACAGAGTTCTGTATTCACAGATCTATGTTTAAGTTTCCAATGTTAAAAAAAATACCATAAATAGCATAGAATTATAGACATTATAAAATGAAGGGGTCACTGATTTTTTAAAGACATGTTTAAGCCTTTGTTCGCAAATATTAAGTTATAACAACCTGCTATAAAATAATGAAAGAGTAAATATACTGAAAATTTCCATGAACATAAAAATGAAATATAAATTAGCTTTTGATAATTCTCATTTTGTTTAATAATTCTCCAGCATGAGTAAAATTACTGTTATTTACCTTTGAATTAAATGATAGCAGTGAGAAGAAAGGAAATTTATGGGTTTATTGTGGTTATAATTCTACCAAAGCTATTTTTAAAGAGGTAATAGAAAAATACATTTGAAGGCCAATTTAAATGTGGAACTAATTAATATTTCTTCTTAAGTTATTTGAAAAGTATATATTTAGTATATCTTTCTAGGAAAAAAGTTATTGGCTTTCTGCTTTCAACTAGGATGTAGAAAGTGGGAAATAATATTGTTTCCAACCAACCAATGAGAAAAAGTCAAAGAAAACTATCAAACAGTGTGCTAATTCCATCAGATTGCTGATATTACTAGACAACCACTTAGCCAGAATTCCAGGGAGAAAAAAAGATAGAAGAAAGGTGTTGCTACCATATAAGTGGGTAAGAAGATGTGATTCAGAATAATAGAGATAAAGTGTGGACTGGAATGTTAACATTACTTCTGACTGGCTTATCTCAGACCTCATGCTAATAGCTTCACAGGTAAGAGGTATAACTATTTCCTTTCGTGAATACTATTCACTTGTGTCTCTGCTGATTTACATATTGATGTTAGTCATTCAGTCTAAACTTAGAAAGTCTCCCAAAAATGGGGAGGAGGGAGGGGGAAGAGACAAAGTAATCAATAGAACCAGACTCATCGACAATATAAATGTTAGGTTTATTGGGTAGGGACTTTAAAGTAACTATGAGAAATCTGTTGAAGGTCTAATAAAAAAGATAAAAGAATATATTTTAATGGATAGGGAACGTTAGCAGGGAGATACATTCTATAAGAAAAAGTCAAATGGAAAAGCTAAAAATAAAAACAATGCAAAAATTAAATATTCTTTGCAATTTAGCAGAAGAAAGAATCAAAATTATGTCTTTAAAAGTTACCCAAACTGAAACATGGAGAGGAAAAAATAATGGAAGTAAAATTAAAAACAAAAACAAAAAATAGAACAGAGCATCAGGAGTCATGGAACAACATCAAATGATGTTGGTGTTTTTCGAGTAGTCCCACAGAGAGAACTGATAAATAACAAAACATATTTTTTGTGTGTATATACACATACATGTATATAAAAAGTGATACTAATAATAGAAAAGATAGTTCCAATAAAAAAAATTCTGAAAGGTACTAGAGTACAAAATTGATAACAAAAATCCGTAGCTTTCTAACATGCAAACAACAATCCATTAGAACCACTTAGAACGCAGACGTGAAAATTGTGGTCTGTGGGCCAAATCTTGCTCACTGCATGGATGTGGAGAAAAGGGAACACTTCTACACTGCTGATTTACTTTTTAAAACCCACTGAAAACACAGGGCTAACCAACAATAGTGCTAATAATACTGAGTATTTATTACTTGCCACTGTATTTATAAATGTTAGAAATAGGAGCTAGTCATTGAGCTATCCAGTAATAGTAATCATATTAATAGTTTGACATCCACATAGAAAAGTACGCAGTTTAAACATGATGGAAGAATTAGAAACTTCAAAACATCTCAGACCAATGTAGAAAAAATAAATAGGAATGATTTGTCTTCTTCTTTTTCTCAAATATTTCTACCATAAAGCACTAATAAGAATAATGAAATAAAATGAAGTGTTCTATTTCAGATTACTTTTCACCAACTGAGTGGAATAAAATAAAAATGCTCCAAAAACTGGAAAATATTTCTCTCTTATCCTATATTCTTCAGGCCCCCTCATGCCTTTTTATCCACTTTTTTTCCCAATTCCACTTCTCATACATTATTCTTCCATAAAAATTTTGGGATTTATTGAGAACCTGAGAGATTCATGAACTAGAGTTTCTCAGCCTTATAATTCCAGGTATTTGGAACTGGATGAGTCTGTTCTGGGGCTGTGCTGTCTTGGGCCCTGCCATGTGCCTGAGGCCTAGTGCAACTTCTGGAGCCTGACTAGAAGTAGATCCATAGAGCTACCTCCACGACTCAGCAAGGCCCGGCCTAAAACTGCCTCTACCTAGATACAGCCAATCACCTTTGGGCCCTGTACCTCATCCCCCACCTTCTTTCCCCGCCCCTTCCCCATGCTATATATAAGCAGCTGCTTGCCGCAATAAAGTTG
>CAUYPK010061029.1:0-10678 GCA_963574355.1 Loris lydekkerianus
AAAAAGCTTCTGCACAGCCAAGAACACAGTAAGTAAAGCAAGCAGACAGCCCTCAGAATGGGAGAAGATATTTGCAGGTTATGTCTCTGACAAAGGTTTAATAACCAGAATCCACAGAGAACTCAAACGTATAAGCAAGAAAAGAACAAGGGATCTCATCACAGGCCAGGCAAGGGATTTGAAGAGAAACTTCTCTGAAGAAAACAGGTGCATGGCCTACAGACATATGAAAAAATGCTCATCATCTTTAATCATCAGAGAAATGCAAATCAAAACTATTTTGAGATATCATCTAACTCCAATAAGATTAGCCTATATCACAAAATCCCAAGACCAGAGATGTTGGTGTGGATGTGGAGAAAAGGGAACACTTCTACACTGCTGGTGGGAATGCAAATTAATACATTCCTTTTGGAAAGATACCATATATACTAGAGTATAAACCGAGTTTTTTTCGGCACAAAATTTGTGCCGAAAAACCTGAACTCGGCACAAATTTTGTGCCAAAAATAACTCGGCTTATACTCGACTATATACGGTATATGGAGAACACTTAGAGATCTAAAAATAGATCTGCCATTCAATCCTATAATTCCCCTATTAGTCATATACCCAGAAGACCAAAAATCACATCATAACAAAGATATTTGTACCAGAATGTTTATTGCAGCCCCATTCATAATTGCTAAGTCATGGAAAAAGCCCAAGTGCCCCTCGATCCACGAATGGATTATTAAATTGTGGTATATGGACACCATGGAATAGTATGCAGCCTTAAAGAAAGATGGAGACTTTACCTCTTTCATCTTTACGTGGATGGAGCTGGAACATACTCTTCTTAGTAAAGTATGTCAAGAATGGAAGAAAAAGTATCCAATGTACACAGCCCTACTATGAAACTAATTTATGGCTTTCACATGAAACGTATAACCCAGTTACAACCTAAGAATAGGGGGAAGGAGGAAAGGAAGGGGAGGGAGGGGGGAGGTGAGCAGAGAGAGGGTGATTGGTAGGATTACACCATCTTACAAGGGTATATGTCAAACTTAGTAAATGTGGAATGTAAATGTCATAGCATAATAACTAAGAAAATGCCAGGAAGACTATGTTAATCAGTGTGATGAAAATGTGTCAAACGGTCTATGAACCTAGTGTATGGTGCCCCAGGACCACATTAATGTACACAGCTATGATTTAAGAAAAAAATTTAAAAAATAAAAAAAGAATGGAAGAAAAAGTAAAACAAATAAATAAAGACATAGAGAAAAAATTATTTTTTTTTCTTTTGTGTCATTTTAAAATTGTATTATTTAAATGGTATAATGGTATGTTAATTTATATTTTTATTCAGTACTACAAATGTATTCTCCATAATCAGATTATATTCTTATCAAAGTAAAATGCACCTAAAAGTAAAGTACATTCATATTCCCTGGCTTCCTCGCTACTTGATAACTTCCTCCTTCTTAGAATGTAGAGAGCCTCTTTGCATGGTCCTTCACTGTCTTGCTCCTAGAGATAGTCCAGCATTCTAAGCATCTCACTTTCACCTGAGTCAGGTTTTCATCCTTGTCAGGATACCAGGACATAAGGCATGACATTCAAAGATGATCTTTTTACACTTAATACAAGTAAATACATGTAAATAATTTCCCTGAAATGTGAAATAATAAAAAGAAAAATCTAATTGGTAATAAAAGACACCATGTGGCTTTGTTCTATAAATACATATTAGCATGTAAGGAAGGAGTTATTTACAAATAATGTTAAATACATCACAGAAGTTGTTTGGTTTGCAAGCAAAAAACAAGAACCCTTTGTTGACTTTACGAAGAATGATTCCATTTAAAGGACATGAAGAAGCTCATAGTATTGGAAAGAAAGCCAAAGATGAACAACTTTTAAACAGTATAGAACCAGAGCAACTCAGAGGGTCTCCTTAGCAAGGGCTACTTGATAATCTTACTGGGGGACTGAATAAACCTGATCATTCTTTGGCCTTGCTTCACATTGCTCAAGCTTCAAAGTCCTTGATGAGATACAGAAAGCATTTCTAGTAATTCAAAGGAAGTGTCTAAAGTAGTAGGGCAGGCACATGGTTTCATGTTCCATCAAGATGGCTTTCAGTAGGAGAGACATTTCTCAAATTTTGGCTTGGTGGCCACAATACTAAAATCCATCCTCTAGTCATGTTTATAAGTGAATCACTATAAACAGTGATTATAAGCAGTGGCAAAGACACTCATAAAAACGTGACAGGTAATGAGAAGAGAAACAGGTAAAAAAGAGTTTACCTTTTATACAGAGTCTAAAACCAATCCAGCGAGCTCTTATGTTAACATCTCTCCACTTATGACTTAGAAGTTGTATGTTTAAGTCACTGGGGGCTGACTAAAGGAAATAGGTGTTAGGACATTTACAAAGATTGATGACAGTTTCCTACTAATTAAATCATTAACAGAGGATTCTGCAGCATTTTGGCAATGCTCAACATGCTCCGTTCAGTTTCTCACACCTAGTTTAAAGGAGTTCTCTTGCTTTCTTTTTATCATTAAATAAACTTTGCTTAATTAGCAGCTACCTTCTCAAGTTTGCCAAACATAGCTTGGCATTTAGTCTAACTAAACATGGGATAAACTAAGAACAAACTTAAAGAAAGTTATTTTATGTTCCTTTATTCAAAGTATCAGATGGAAATGCAAAGCAAAACAAAACAAATCAAAAAACAAAATCTCTACAAACATATCAAAAAATGATTTTTTTTTTAATTCGGAAACATGTAGCAAAGGCATGAAGATGTAAATTGAGAAATTTTATGCAAATGATTAAAAATGATGCAAATTATAACAATAGTTAGTTTATCCTCCTACAAACAGACATAACAAAAGTAGTAAATCCTACTTACATTTAGTTATACTCTCAAATATACCACTGTAAGTAGAGAACAAAACTTTCCTCCTTTAATCAGTTGATTTAACTAAAGAACACTTTTAAACTTCCTTATTGCCAGAATCTAGTTTTAAAAATATATCAGGAAATAAAGCCAACCTATCAAACTACTAACTGAAAAGTAGAAGACTGGAGAAGCACCCTTTTGAAATCAGCCCATTAGCAGATACAGGTGTGGAAAGAAATTCACGTTGTGAGGCATGAAGAGAAGTGAAAAATGAATGATTCATGTTTGACAAGTTTAAAATCAATTTCAAGGAAATAAGAATGATTTTTTAGGAACTTGTTAAGTAAGAATACCAGCAACTGATTCCATTTTGCAAGAAAGTAAGAAATTGAGCTGAAGCTTGAGGATTAGATACATTTTTAGAGGACAGAAGGGAGCATTTCAAGGAGCAGTGAGAGTTGGGTCTGGGAATGGGGCTTCTGCAGAAGGAAAAGGTCCAGGGTGCAGAGGAGGAACAACTTCAGTTTTGAAGGAAACACAAAAGATCTACCTGACCAGGCCAAGAGGTATGAAGAGTGACAGGAAAAGAGTTTAATTAGGTGGGGCTATGTTTAGGAAAGCCTTGAGAAGCATATAGAAGGGATATAGAGGTCTTAGTAGTTGAAATAGTAGGAGTTAGCAGAATGCTAAGTTTATGATATAAATTTTTTTAAAAGTCTGGAATGGATTTGCAAGAAGGATATTGTCTATCTCTATGTTTCATTGACATGATAAATACTAAAAGATTTAAAACAGAAGCTGAAATCAACTAAATCATAGAGACCAGAAAATGTACTGCCAAAGAAATGAAAAACCCACAGTTACATCAATGATATGACTTAAATGAGCAAAAAAAAAAAAAAAAAAAAAAAAAAAAAAAATCATATTTATTGAAAAGACATTGTTTAATCGAGTAACTAAGTGAAAATGTCAGCCCTGTGGCAATGAGGCTGCTCAGCTGTGATCATTCAGGCCTTTGACCTCCAGCCTCCCAGTTTCCTACTTCGATGTTAATTGTGCACAGAACAGGGAGTGGATTAGGATCCTCAGTCTGTGTGTCTGGTTAAACATCGAGGCAACCATGTGCATTTACCATTTCTCTCTTTTAAAAGTCTTTTAAGTTAGCGGAGAGAAAAAGAAAGAGAGAAAGAGAGAAAAGAGAAAGAAACCAGGAGGAGGGGCCAAGCACAGACTAGCAATCTCCACTACAGTACCTACCTACTTATTGAAAGAGGGAAAGCACACAATAGCCTAACTATTTTACCAGAGGAGAAGTTACAAACTTAGTGCCTTCAGAGAGGAATGAAAGGAGAAGTTTTTTCCTGAAGAACTCTGAACTTGGAGGTAAAATTTCATCAAAGAATGCAAGAAAAGGTACAGACTTGAAAACAGAGAGACTGCTTGAACAATCTGTGTATGGAACAATTGTCCTTCCACCTACCTCTACACATCCATCATATTTCCCCATGTACAGAGATACACACAGCTATCTTGTGTTAACCTTCCACCCAGGCATGTACCACTTTCACCCTTGCCTTGACCGTGACCTCAGGAGATCAAGGGGTTGTTATGTGGAGAAACTGAACCAGGACTTTCCAAACTCAGGTACAGGAGACACAGAGAAGAATAGTGGTGAGGTGCCATAAATATAAATGGAAATTATGAGGAAGTATTTAAAATTGACATTAAGCCCCCCAACCACCTTCCTCAACTATTATCTCAGATTGTGAGTAGATGGGGAAAATAACTCCAGGCAGAAGAAGAGATTGATTCTTCTCTGGAGCAACATGAGAATTTCAGAAATAAACAAAAAAAGAATCTCTAGATATTGACATTTGGAAACCTCACAAGAAGTCAGTTTTCTCTACAATCATTCTATGAAAAATCCTCCCATTCAAAAGCCTACCCAGACACGCAGTGTTGAATCCCTGGTTAGAACTCTCTATTTAACAGCAGTGAATAACCAAATATCATCTGACATTTGAGAAAAGCCTGCAACATAAAGGAGACCAAAATAAACAGACAAAATGAAAAAAGAAAGAAAATTGAAGGAGCATAAAAAATTCTTTTAAAAAATATGTGATTACTATCAGCAGCTATATAAGAAAAGCTATTTCATCTATGAAACATGAAGAGTTAAATAGAAAACATTCAAGAGATCAACAAAGAACTCATGGAAATTAGAAGTATGATTACTGGAAATGACATTTTAATACTTTCAAAAGATGGAAATTGGATGTCCTCCAGCAATTGAAAGACCTTTTCTTATGGAAGACACATTTCTCCCAACCAGAGCTGGGTCTCGTTATACTCTGCTTATGTTGTGAGCTCTCTCTGGACTCCCAGAAAGCCACACAGAAAGAAGTGTTTCCATTATGGCATTATGACAATAGTCGTTCCATTACATTATTGACCATAGTGTCAAATGGATTTGGTCAGAGAGAACATATCTTCTTACTTGTATTTGACAAACTCATTTTTAAGCTAATAAAATTCTCCGAATCCATTACTTACCTTCTGTGTTCCTTCTGGAATATAAATTCACAGCTTTCACGTTAGTTATACCATTAGAAGCTCTTGGTTAAATCTTGGAGAAACTAAAGTAAAATATAGCTGAAGACATTTCTGTGAAATGTATTCATTTAGGTTATTTCTGAAAATAGAATGATTAATGAGGATTTTCAGCTGGATATCTTAATTTATGCAGTTCTAAAATGCCCTTCAAATATTATTGATGATATTTAATATTGATAAACATAATCATATTTTTTCTTAGAATTTATTCACCTTCTTTTTATTTTTTAGCATTTTACTTATTTTCTAAAAGCTTTAGTTTTCTATTGTTACTTGGAGGAAGTAACACATTAAATAGGGTGGCAACCAATATTTTTGTTTCATTGGCAGAGCTTACCCATATTTGTCATGTGCCAAGCATCTGGATGTAAAAGTTTGCTCTTCATGTTGAATTAAAACAAAAGCAATGAAAGCTTATTTTCCAAGAAGCTTCACTTGAAGCTGCAAATATTCATCATCTTTAAGAATGTCCTTAAATGTCATTTTTTATTTTCCTTAAAGCAATAAAGGCATGCAGTCTTTATTTTCCACTTAAATAAAAAGTTTGAAATTGAGAAAACTGTAAAATCTCGGCTTCCCTTCTTAGTTTCTCAACCATTTTCTGTCACATGAATTGGACATTGAAATTTAATTAGGAGATAAATGGATCACTTGCAGAGTTGTACTTTGGTCATACTCGCAATCTCCAAGTTGGCTTCTTTTAGAAGGTGGGTTGCGTGTATGTGTGAATGCCCTTGGGAGAATTTCAGTGAGAGGCTGAACAGAAAGGGCACACTTGGGATGTTCCCCTCCAAAAGCATTTTAAAAATCTGAAGTTGGAAAATTGATTCCAGTGTGTGGATTATATAAATATCTAGTCTTCTAAAATTCACACGCCCATTTATTTTTAGCACAGTTTTTTTTTTTCTCTTCACAAACTTGAACAACAGTGTACTTACAAGGTTTATGTGAAGAGAACTAAGAAGATACATTTTGTATTGATTGAGATTAGAAAATTACAGAGGTTGTGGGGGATTTCTTGTTTGTTTTGAGACAAAGTCTCACTCTGTTGCCCTGGGTAGAGTGCTCTGGCATCATAGCTCATGGCAACCTTCTGGGTTTGAGTGATACTCTTGCCTCAGCCTCCCCAGTAACTGGATCTACAGGTACCCACCACAATGCTTGGCTCGTTTTTATATTTTTAGTAGAGATAGCGTCTCACTGTTACTCAGCCTGGTCTCAAACTGCTGAGTTCAATCAATCTATCCTCCTTATCCTCTCAGAGTGCTGGGATTATAGGCATGAGCCACCACTCCTGGAACCTATAGAGTATCTAACATTTAATTATTTTTCACAGTTAAGCCTTTTTTTGCATTACCTTCTTGTCCTGATGGTTCAGTTTTGGCAAGAGTTTAGCATTATCTTTTTATTAATTTTTAGGGAATGATAGTAGCTGCATTTATTGAGTATAAGCACATGTTAATTTGTGATGCTCAATCATGTCTTGCTCCCTCTCCAACTTTCCAGATGTTTGTATTTTCATTTGTTAATATAGAATCCCATCTATCTAATTTATTTTCCTTTATACATAATTTATATCTTTATCATGAGTCACCTGAAATACAGTAGCCAAAGTTCCACTCTTTATTCCATGTAAAATAAGACAGGAAATTTGCACAAACCAAAAGCATTGTATTGGGTTTCTGATAGTTCCCTTAACTTTCAAAAAAAATGAAGCTAGCATCCTCAGAACATAGACGAGTCCAGGTATTAGTTCTTTTTCAACACTTTATGCTTGTCATGAACGAAATGTATTCTATATGACAAATTCAAAATTTGGATTGAGGAAGTTACTAACCTGTGTACATAAGGGACAGAAACAGTCCTTCCATGTTCCCTTCTCTTTCTTTCAGGCTATTAATATTTTGATAATAGTATTCATTTATTCTGGACCTCAAGAAATGTCTTTACTTGGCTACCTAGTACCTAGAATTTATCAATCTAATGAAAAAAATCTACCTATGTTGAGAAGACTTGGGGAGACAGATTATGTTAGCAAGTTATTGTTATCACAAGTTTAAACTTTCTATTTACTCGAGGTTAGAGTTTGTAATTGAGTTTCATCCTGTTTTAACTTTAATTTATCGGTATTATCTAATTGTATGAAAAAGACAATACTATGAGCATTTTAAATAGAAAAAGTTTTTTAATACAGCAAAGTAGGTGTTTTCATTATCATTGGAAGAGCTGGAGGAATGGGAGTCAAGGATCAACTAGATGGAACGTAGAAAGCAATTTCTGAGAACTAACCGCGTTATTTATTCCACTTAGTCTTCCCTTCAGAGCTTCAAGCAGATCTGAAAATCCCTCATTAAATAAGCAAGCATATATAATGCAATGAACATTTAGTCTGAAAAATAATAGCCTTTTGAGAGTGAGAGCAAGATGGCAGTCAAG
Organism: Loris lydekkerianus; assembly: GCA_963574355.1. Taxonomy (NCBI): domain Eukaryota; kingdom Metazoa; phylum Chordata; class Mammalia; order Primates; family Lorisidae; genus Loris; species Loris lydekkerianus. Next base: position 7,946 of record CAUYPK010061029.1, read on the forward strand.
TAACAGCTTCCTTGCAACTGGGCACCCTGAGTCTGGGAAGATAAGACTCCAGGCATCTCTGGCTGGTGGGATCTTCCTATAATCATCCCTTTGAGGATACAGGGAGTCAGCAAGAGACTTCTGGATCCCAAGAGGAGGAAAAAAAAAAACAGGGGAAAACTGGCAAGTGGTCACATGTGTTCAATGGGTCCAATCCTGCCGACAGCTGTAAGTACAGTAGCAGTGAGAGTGCAAACCAGAAAGGACTTACCTGTGAACTGTTTCGGTGTTTTTGGACTAGGCACTCAGTTGAACTGCCTTGGGGAGAGCTTGGGTAGGAGAGTGGAGAACTTTGGGTGTTGTCTAGGGCCCCAGACTGAGCCACTGAGCCAGACGGAGCTAATAGTGTTCGGCTCTGGGCTGAGCCATTGTGAGAGAACTGCCCCGGCAAGCTCTGCCTTCAGGGTTGCAGAGCAAGGATCGGGTGGGAGCTAGTAACTTTGTGACTGAGCAGCCTAAAGGCAGGGACTGAGCCACCTTACAGCCTTAACCCTCAGGGGCAGAGTGAGGCCTGTTTTGGCACAGTGGGTAAGTGGATAGCCACTTCAGCAGTGATCCCAGCAATAAGCACTTTCCTGGGAAAGCTTCTGCTTAGCCACGTTTAGCAGTTTAAAGTGCCTTTTAAGAGGGCTGAACAGAGATTTAGGGTCACCACCCTGTGGGGTTTGAGAAATCAGAGGAGGCCTCTAATCCTATCAGCATTGTGATTAACATCTCATACCCCAGAAGACCACCTGTTGCCCAGACAATATACAACAAGATATATATACTGATTTGTTTTTGGTTGCTGTTAGTTTGTTTGTTTTTTGTTTATTTTGTCATGGTTGTTTGTTTTTGTTTTTGTTTTTTAATTTCAACCTTTTCTGTACAGATATTTTCTTTTCTTTTTCTTTCTTTTCTTTCTCCATTTTTCCAGTTTAAATACAATTTCCCATTGCTGCCTTTTTCAATAACTAGAACTTCATTTTTGCTAATATTTCTACCCCTATTATTTGGTTTTTCACCCAATTTTATCCCATAAAGTTTTCTGTTTGCTTGTTTTGGTTTGATTTATAGCATTTTTGTCTTTCCTCTCTACTTGGTGGAGGTGGGGTACTGTGCCCGATCAGGTTAGCAAAGAGCTGCTGACCTCAAGGGAACCACCCAACTGATCACCCCCAGAGGTTGGGGTTTTTTTAAGATTGTGTCAAGTACCCTACTGTACATCTATATTGCTCTGTCTCCCTCTTTCTGTGCCTCTCTTCTTTTTGTCAATATTCCCTTTCACCCACCCCTCTCCTTTCTCTATTTTCTTTTCTTTTTTTCTTCCTTTTTCTTTCTTTTATCCCTTCTTGCTCTTCAACCTTCTCATCCTTCTGGTCCTGTACCAAAAGGACTCATAGAAACCTTAGTCCACAGGCACGTGAACTTAAAGAGCAAGAGGAAGTGAAAGGAAAATTAGGGCAAGGAAACAGATAAAAGAAATCAACTCATGAGGAAGAATCAGCAGAAAACTCCTGGCAACATGAAGAACCAGTCCAGAGCAACCCCTTCAAGGGACAATGAGGTAGCTACAAAAAAAGTTAGGAATGACACAAAGGGAATTTAGAATACATATGATAAAAACAATGAAGGAAATGATGGAAACAATGAAGGAAATGGCTAATAAAGTGGAAAATAACCAAAAGCAAATACAAAACCAGAATCAAATAAGAGATGAACGATATGAAGAATAGAGAAAGGATATATCAGAGCTGAAGTAACTGAAGTAGTCAATTAGGGAACTTAAAGATGCAATGGAAAGTATCAGCAACAGGTCAGACCATGCAGAAGAAAGAATTTTGGAGGTAGAGGACAAAGTTCTTGAGATAACTCAGATAGTTAAAGAGGCAGAAAAAAAGAGAGAGAAAGCAGAACGTTCATTGTCCAAATTATGGGACTTTATGAAGCATTCCAACATACAAGTTATAGGAATCCCAGAAGGGGAAGAAGAATGCCCTAGAGGAATGGAAGCCATACTAGAGAATATTATAAAAGAAAATTTCTCAAATATCACCAAAGATTCTGACACACTGCTTTCAGAGGGATATCAGACCCCAGGTCACCTCAACTCTAACCAAGCTTCTCCAAGACACATTGTGATGAACCTGTCCAAAGTCAAGACCAAAGAAAAGACTCTGAAAGCTGCCAGGAGTAAACACAGTTGACCTACAGGGGAAAATCCATCAGAGTGACTGTAGACGTCTCTAATGAAACTTTCTAAGCAAAAAGAAAGTGGTCATCTACCTTTAATCTACTTAAACAGAACATTTTCCAGCCCAGAATTCTATACCCTGCTAAGCTGAGCTTTAAAATTGACGGAAAAATCAAATCATTTATGGAGATACAAACATTGAGAAAATTCGCCACAACAGGACCAGCTCTACAGCAAATACTTCAACCTGTTCTATACACTGACCATCACAATGGATCAGCAACAAAGTAAGAACTCAGAAATTAAAGGACAGAACCTAACCTCTACACTGATGTAAAAGATAAAATGAAGCAATGGACTCTCACAAAATAAGATGAATAGAATACTACCACACTTATCAATTATCTCAATAAATGTTAATGGCTTGAATTCCCCACTGAAGAGACATAGATTGGCTGACTGGATTAAAAAAAAATAACCCATCCATTTGCTGTCTTCAAGAAACACACCTGGCTTCAAAA
>CAUYPK010061032.1:0-14010 GCA_963574355.1 Loris lydekkerianus
CGGCGAGCGCCTGTAATCCCAGCGGCTTCGGAGGCTGAGGCAGCAGGGTGCCCACAGCCCGAGTCTGAGGTTGCAGTGAGCTGCGACGCCATTGCCCTCTGCTCAGGGCATAGGGTAGAACTGTGTCTCGACAAAAAAAAAAAAAAAAAAAAATCTGATTTGCTGATTGGACTTTTTCTCTTTCTTCTCACAGTGTTGGCTCAGTTTCTCTCACAAACCAAGAGACCATTTACTACACCCAAAAGTTGTGGCACATTATCTAAAAAGTGTAAGTGTGGGTCAGAACATTTGAAATCATCTCATGAAGTTTAAAGTGCACGGTCATTTTGTTTTACCAGCAGAGCTGCTGATAAAAATCCAGACCACCACTTAGGCCAAGATGCTCATCATGAAACACTTTACTTTTTGTATAGACTTTTTTGTAAATTACCTAGGGCATATTTCATCCCTTTATTTTTTGGCAATCAAAAAGCTGAAAGACTGAAACCTATTTAGCAGTTTATAGAATAAATACAAGATAGTCAAAAGTGAACAACCTTCTTATAATATAGGAAACCATTCTAATTAATTTGTTAATTTTTGAAACAAAAATTATCCTGTGCTATTAATGAAGCTCCTAACCAGGCTGCTAATTTAAGTTTCCCCAAAGAGAAACACACTTGATCATTATATTTTTAAACATACATATAAAAATATAGAAAGGGCATGTAGTAAGTTTTAGGACATGAATGAATGAATAAAATCCAAACTTAAAAGTGAAGGAGACAGGCCGCTAGAGCTACTTCTAAAAATAGTATTCTTTTTGAAATAAAATATGTATCATTAATCAGAATTGAATTTTCTGCATCTTTGGGCAGATGAGCCTAGTTTTCTACGGCCAACTTTGCAATGAGACAGAGCAATCTGATAATTCTACAATGAGATAATTTTACAATTCTAACATATATTAAATGAGGTCCCTTACAAAGTGTCTGACAATATTGCTTAATGGTGACTATGAGTGTTTGCATTTTACATTTTACGTAGGAAGAGGGAGGAGATGAGTAGAACCCTTCCCTCTCTCTCTGAGGAAGACAAGAGGCCTCTACAATACCAGCACACATTTCTTTTTTTATTCTTGGCCCGACTGAGCCCCTTGAAAGAATCTTTGCCTATTTATTTTGCAGTTTGTTCATTCAATATCCAGCTACAGAAGGTGTAAAATGCTTCCATGCAGAATTCTTACCGGGCCCTGATAGCTTATAGCAGACAGAAGCCAGAGGATGGTAAAGGAAGCCCTTCATTCTAGTACTAAAGAAAGTCAGAAATCCAGGCTGGGTTAGCCAGAAAAATATTCTTGGCTACCATTCTCCCTCATCTTGGATCTCATTCTCCACACCTTGACCATGTGCCTGGTAAGGGCTTAGGAAAGAGAGCCCTGAAGGAAGGGAAGCCCCGAGAACAATATGTTCTTCTGACAAGTAGGAAGTGACGGTAACAATTTGCAGCATCCTTCACTCCTCCATCCCCAACCCTAGAATGAACACGAACAGGAAGCAATGTTTAGCCCCTTCCCCACCAGGACAGCCCTACGTATGAATGAAGAGCAAAACAGACAAGGCAGATGAAGGAGTGGGTAAGCCCCGAGATGTAGCAGCGCTTGGCCAGCAAGAGATGGGCTTCCGGAAGTGCCTCCACTCTACTCGGTAACCACAGGCACTGTTAGGTACTCTGGAGACCTGGGTCTTGCTGAGCGAGGAAGTATCTGAAGTAAGTATTATGATAGATTGGGGGGCTGAGATATTTTTGCTTTTATGTGGCAATTTGCTTGAAGTGGTTACTGTTGTGATCTCAAAGAGATGCAACCAGAGTGACCATCAGGAAAACAGCTGCGTGGTTTCCAAGCTCCCTCTACAGCCTTTGGTCTTTGTGGACTTTTCAGTTGCGACTTCCTGTGGAGTTTCTGTGTCTAAGCTTCCTTTAAGCCATGGGTCAGCATGGCAACTGCAGAGACCCTGCACTGTGATTTTCCAACTCAGTCCTCAGACCTCAAGGGGAAGAAGTTCCAAAAGGAACAAAAGGAGAGTATAGAGACACATTTGACTTTGACCTCTGCCTCTCCTTCTACAGTCCTGGGAACAAGGACAATGTTAAATTCTCCACCACTCAAACCTCACCACTCTTCTGTCTCTCCCTGGAAGGCGAAGTTCTCTCTGAGAGCATACGGGTCCCTGAAACTGACCTGGCTGTGAATTAGCTCTGTTCTCTCAGCAGTAAGACCACCTCTTCCTGATTTAAAAACCAGGGGTTCCAGAACTGCACTGCCCAGGTTCAAATCCCAGCTGTGGGCCATCCTCACGGCTATAAAACACTGACCTGGCCAGAGGATCTCTCTATGCCTCTTTTTCCATATCTGTAAAATGTTCCTTATTAACTTACTTTGAAAATTAAAAACAGATACTGTGTGTGAAGCTTTTGACAGAGAGTCTAGTACATGGTAGGAATTTGTTATGTGTCAGATTTCTATTTCTCAGAGGTGGGAATCATCCAACTGGGTCACTCCTAGAGTCTCATCCAGACTTGACTGCCTCCTGGACTTTGCAAAACAAGGACATTTTCCCCTCAATCTGCCAAAATATTAAATTCAAATGGAAGTGCCAACTTTCACTAATTAAAATGGATAACATCATGCAGAAAGCAGAGCTGCATCTCTTGCCCACATGTTCTGACATCTGGCCCTCATATTCATTGTTTCCTCACTTTGGGGTTGGGAAAGTAGGCCATGCAAATACTTAGGTTATCCTTAAGAAACGTAAGTGGTGGTCGTGAATGAAAGAGTGTGGAGCTGGCAAATTTCTCTTACATGAAAGCTGAACATCTAAATGAGGTTTACCCAATCCTTAGAGTGATTTTTTCTTTGAGACCCCGGCCATACGACACAAGTATACACATAGCTGTTAATGATCGTGAATTCTTACTCCTTCTCCATAGAAGACATTTCTGGATCATTGTAAAGGCAGCTAGTTCTGAGTGCAAGGAGAAAACAGGAAGCAGTCAGCTCTCTACTGTTAGTACTTTGCAAGCACAACAGATTTGGGGCATTTAAAACTGTTTAATGAAGTCTTATTGCTAATACTGAACAAATCTGCACCTGAACCAATGATGATTCTTTACCCATCAGTTTTGCAATTCAGTGATTCCAGTGATTTAGACACACAAAAGATTAAAAACTCCAAACACCTCCAGGGGTCTTTTTCTGTCCTTGTCATTTTTTTCTTCACTTTTCAATCTATCGTACTCAGGGAGATGGTAATAGTATAAAATTTTACTTGTACCTCAATAAAATACTTCATATACCAAGGAAAACCCCTCTCAAGCAGCCTGATTTTATTTAAACGTGATCAGAGTTAACTTTCACTTTTGCCAATGAGGATTAAGACCTAAACAAAAAAAGATGCCAGTATCAGCTCTCCCTACTGTTGTTGTGACAAAGAAATAACAGGACGCTTACCAATCCATATAGCTGAGCTGTGTTCAGGTAATACAAATGAATGCTAATAGTAACCTAAACTGGGTATGTCCGGCAAGAAAAATGTAGCTGTATAAAGTAACAAAATAAAAGTTTTGAATGGTGTTTATACTTTTTTGTGTAATATTTGCTGTTTTTGATATTGTATACTGGTGTGATTCGTCTGTTAGAAAGTTTCAAATTTGCTGCATATTAATTCCTCCTTAATACTAATACTTAGGACATTTTAATTCTTCCTATCTCCCCTTCCCCCCGGTACATAGATAAATATTTCATTATTGGCAAATAAACACTATTTTAAGGGCTTCTGTGACCCTTTTGTGATGTGAATAATTTCATAAGCTAATTTATCTGTCTGTTCAGTAGAGGTTTTCCATGATGAAAGTTAGGTATTTTGCTGAAAGTGGCAAAAGGCTGCCTCCCCAGGCAGGACAGTGGCTCTTTCTTCCCTCACTCCCTACCCTCCTTGCTGGTGGCCTGGTGTTTTTATAAACTCTAGTGAATTAGGATAGTCAAGGAAGTGTTGACAGTGTGCTAGAAAAGCCCAGCAAAGCTGGGACAGAATCAAGAAAGGGCAATCTTCCAAACCCAGCTTTTCTGCTTTTTAACTTCGAGTAATCCTCCAGAAGAAGACAGCAATTTGCAAACCATTTAACACTGTCATTTCAAAGGCAGCAGATGGATTCTTCCTCATTTTCAAAATAAGAATGGCTCTATGTATACTATTTATCCTTCAGAAGTATTTTCTTTCTTGGAGAGATCTAAGGTTTTAAAGAAAAGATAAGGCAAGCTGAGGAAATCACCTTTGAAGTCAACTGCAGATAGGATGTAATTTGAGTGGTGGGGTGTGTGTACGTCTATGAGGGGAGAAGCAGAAAAATACTAGTGGAGTAAAGCTAAATGACAGATATGTTTTATTCCCTGACCAAATATATATTTACCTTTGGTTAGACCAGCAGTTCTCAACCTGTGGGTCACGACCCACAGGAATTGTATTAAAGGGTCGCAGCATTAGGAAGGTTCAGAACCACTGGACACCCAGCCTGAAACTTTCTTATCGTCATGTGGAAAGTCAGGTACATCTGTCAATAAAAAAAAACCCGAGGAAATCTGTCTTCTAACCACAGATCTGCAGTGATGATGTTCTCCGAATACAAAATCATCACATAGAGTCTACCCTAGAATTTAGGGGCCATTTCAGAGTCTGAAAGGTAGTTGAAAAGATGGTTTTGGTCCAAGATGGTAGGATTCTGAGGTATTCCAATCATCTCTGGGGTCAACAGAGTAGAATTCTGAGTGCAAGGAGAAAATAGGAAGCAGTCAGCTCTCTACTGTTACTGCTTTGTAAGCACAACAGAGTTGGAGCATTTAAAACTGTTTAATGTAAACAGTTCTTTACATGATTCTTTAAACATCAGTTTTGAAACATTACCCATGATTTAGAAACATAAGAGATTAAAAACTCCAAATATCTCCAGTGGATGTTTACATTTTGAAATGTTTAAATATATCTTAATTCCTTGCCATGTGATGTCACCATCAAAAGCAGTAGGATTGGTTAGGGGAGGATTCTTCAGGCTGATGGCTTACCTACTGAACCAAAAGCAAGAGAATGGACTCGGAAGAAAAATTCAATTACTGTTATTCAGTCCTTTACTTTCAAGCACTGGTTCTCTAAGCGTGGTCCCAAGACCAGCAGCATCAGTGTCACCGGCAACTTGTTAGAAATATACAGATTTTTAGGCCCCACCTGGACCTGATGAATCAGAATCTTTGGGGGGAGAGGCCCAGGATATTGTATTTTAATAGGTGCTCCAGCTCACTGTGATGCACAATAAACTTTGAGAACTACTATTTAACCACAGCAAACGTATTCTTATGCACAGTCAGTAATTTATGCATCATAAATTTACTGAGCATCTACTGTGTGCTGGGCATGAGCAAAGCATCTTCTTTAAGGGGGAGATCAAGACTTTTCAGGACCAGATACCTGAGGGAGGGTGGGAGGAGAGAGGGAAGAGAATGAAAGGATGTTTGGGTAAGGTTGTTACATTAGATATAAAACTGGTTAATGTTCAACAGAGCATAGGATTGACTTTCCTGTTGGATGGAAATGATTTTGCCTCTTTGCTGGCCAAAAATCTATAAGTTAATCTGTGCCCCTACAGAGTGGTAAAATAGCCCAATCAATGGAAAGCCAGTCTAGCACTGCTCTGAAAAAATATCGTCATTTTCCTCTTCTTGTTTTCCAAGTAACAAAGAAGGCAAGCTGACATTACATGACGGATAAATAGAAGAAAAGAAAAACCTACACAAATAAGCCAAAAAAACAGTAATTGTTTTACTATGGTAGCTAAGGAGGGAAAGTATAAATGTAGAGGGAAAAAAAATCTATTGAAGGAGGCAAGTTTTCATGATACCATTAAAATCAAACAACTATGAATTTATGTTCGGTTTGGATGTAAAATTATTTTTTTACTTTTTTGAGACAGAGTCTCATTTTGTTGCCTTCGGTAGAGTGCTATGGCATCATAGCTCACAGCAACCTCAAACTCTAGGGCTCAAATGATTCTCTTACCTCTGCCTCCCAAGTAACTGGGACTCCAGGCTCCCACCACAATGCCTGGCTATTTTTAGAGACCTCAGGCTGGTCTCAAACTCCTGAGCTCAGACAACCCACCCACCTTGGACTCCCAGAGTGCTAGGATTATGGGCATGATCCACCGCGCCTGGCCTGGATGCAAAATTATGGGTGTACCCTCCCACCATCTTTGTCTTGAAAATAGCTCTTTAATTCCATAAATATATTATCATTCCTAAAAAAAAAAAAAAAAAAAATCTGAAGGTGGAATTCATTGAGATTTCTCTCTGTGGGGAATTTCATGACACAAAGTGACTTGAGTGCAGGTAAGTGCTGAAAGGAAAGATCACAACGATATTCAGTTTCTGGATTACTAATATCTACCTTCCTTCCACAGCTTCTTATTTCTAATAGAAGAGTCTAACTCTTCTTATTTGAGTTAGACTCAGAAGATCCTGTCAGAATAAAAAAATTAGTATTTTGAGTTTTGTTATTCTAAATGGGTGTCAGTTATCTGGAAAGAAAATTAGAAAGATAGAAATATTATAATAGTAAGCTACACTAATCCTAAACCTTTTATAGCAAAATCCTCTCCTTCAGTTTTCAACATAAAAGATCTATACTGTAACAAATATTTCTACAAGTTACCTGCAACACAAATGTACTGTAGGAAAAAATATCTACATGGAGCATTTCAATGATAAATTGGCATTTACAACTATGCAGAAAATGTTCACTATTTGGATCTTGTTTATTTAGAATTTGTAGCTGTTTGGACATTGTCCAGGCTTCTGCTTTTGCAATATCCGTTAAAACGAGAGCTGGTTATAAAAATTAAGAGCATAAGCAACATTTAAAATGGAGAAGCTTAAGGAACTTAATACAGAAAACTTTCCAAATAGTACTTGCTTATATTTAACATGTTATGTCAGAAAATTTCTTTGTAACTTGGAAACAAGAAAAGGAAATGACTGGATGTTCTTTCAGAGAAGTGTTGGACTAGCTTTCTACCGGTTGGGCTATTTGACAGCTCTGTAGGGGCAGATATCAACTTGTAGCTTTTTGTCCAGCAAAGCGATAAATCATCTCCATACAACAGGAAAGTCTACCCTATGCCCTGTTAGACATTAACCATTATACCTAACGTAAGAATCTTATCCAAACATTTTTTCATGCATTGCTTATAGATATCTAGCTTTTCAAATGCTCTTTCAGCTGGACTTAACACCTTATTGATTCCGCCAATAATATTAGTTGAATGAATCATTACCATGTGCTCACTGTAGATTTGCATGAGAGTTAGAATTTTGCCTTTTTGAAAATCATACTTTAACAATAGGGAGCAATGACTTTGTTTCCTATTCATCGAAATACCTCAGAGGCTATGAGGTAAGCAATATTTTCGAGTCACAAATAAGATGTTTAATGTTTTAAAATTTGGAAAGCCACAAAGTTGATTCTATAAAAGTCTTTCAAAGTTTAACTTGCTATGATTTCTCCCCATTAGTGTGAATTAGTGAGGTTCTGTTGCCTCAATGTATGTGATGATCATCTGGATGTTACTGTATATGTATCAGTGCTGTGATGTGCTCTTTTGTTGTAGTGCCTAGAATGGCATGTACATTAAAAATAAATAAAACAACAGTCACAAATGCTTTCCTCAAGATAACCAAGGTCAAGGGGAAAAACAGATTGTAATCAGAATAACAGAGATCACATTTACCATAGGCGAGTTTTGAAAATGTAGCATTATAATCAGGATGCAGGAATAAAACACCAGGCATGCACATTCTCCCAGTACATTCCTGAAATGCAAGCCAACATCATGCCAGCTGCTAAATGAAAACCAAGTCTTACTTAGCTGTTTCTGATGCTTCTCTCAGTTCTTCATCCAGTCTGCATAAGCAAAAATTATTGTGGTAGAAAAGAAATAGAAAAGAAGCAAGCAGAGCATGAAAGAGTCACTCAGCAAAGCAGAGCCAAACATAAGTGGTCCATATATGCTTTAAAAAACTGTCCTCTGGAGCACTGAAACACACTCCTTCAATGAAATATGGAGCCCATTCTTCCCATTCAGTTCTTACGTGCGTTTACTTTGCAAATTCCTTCATGAGAGGTAGATATAAAAGTTGCAAGGGGATCAGAAACATGCTGGCTGAAGAAAGCTGAAAACACCCATGTCAGTCTGTTGGGTACAGTTAATGTGAGCTTGCAGCCTGGGCCAAGTCAGGGCTGTGTCTGGTTTAGTAGGTTTTGGTTGCAAATTAGGTTGACCTCAACAGCTTTACACATAGGACAAAGACCAGGAATGGTATATACAGGACTGATGCGATGACCTCTCACTCAGGTAGCATGTTGAGGTCACCCTCAATGAGTAAAACATGGTGTACACACACAGAGGGGTCAGCGTGAATTGTACATCAGGAGATTTTACCTCACGCTTCTCTTATAAGATCTCTCTTCATCGTACCTTACGAAATAAAAGACGAATGTCATGAGGAAAATGAGCATACAGATGGAAAAAATGATAGGCAAATGTTTTATACAGGGGTCAAAACACAAGAGAAAACGCCTACATAAAGACGGTCACGTGCCACATAACAGTTGGGTCAACAACAGATCACATATATGATGGCGATCCCATAAGATTACAAGACCATATTTTTACTGTGCCTTTTCCATGTTTAGATATGTTCACATACACAACTACTTAACCTTTGTTACAATTAACTACAGCATTCAGTACAGTACCATGCTGTACAGGTGCGCAGGCTGGGACCAGTAGACTATGCCCCACAGCCTAGGTGGGTTGTGGGCTATGCTATCTAGCTTTGTTAAGTAAACTCTGTAGTGTTTACATAACTATGAAATCACCTAAAGATGCATTTCTCAGAACACATCCCCTGTCATTAAGTGACACACTACTGCAATAATCAAAATGGCTTTTGGAACAAAGCTTATTTTCATTAGATACAATCAATGATTTATAATTTATTCATATATGCAGTCAAAGCTCGTTATTTGTAGGTTCCATATTTGCAAATTTGCCTGTTTCCTTGTATTCATAACCCCCAAATCAATATCAGGCACTTTCTGGTCACTTGTGAATATGTCCATGCTGGTGAAAAATTTGAGTTGCCCAGCATGTATGTCGCTACCTGAGGTCAAACAAGGTGAAGCTCTGTCTTCTTGATTCATACTATAAACAAGTGTCCTTTTCAAAGTGTATTTAGTGCCATATTTTTCTTATTTTTGTGTTTGTGTTGGTAACGTTGCTGTTTAAATTGGGCCCTAGGCACAGAACTGAAATGCTGTCTAGTGTTCCTAAGTGCAAGAAGGTGTAACGTGCCTTAAGAAGAAAATACAAGTGTTAGATAAGCTTTGCTTAGGCACAAGTTATAGTGCTGTTGGCTATAAGTTCAATGTTAATAAATGAACAATATATACATAATAAGGCATCTTTAAATAGAACTCAGATAAAACAAGGTGATATATTGGCCAACTGATGAACATACTGTGATCAGAGTCTTGTAGGAATCTAACCCTATATTTTCCCTCGGAATATAGTTCTGTATTCACTAATTAAGTTTTCGCAGTGACTTTAGAGACTGCAATTGCCACAAATAATAAGAATCAACTATAATCAATGCTGATAAATCAGATTCAAGGTTAGGCCTGTTGTTGTCTTTTTTCTTTTAAGCCTTTTGATATGACCATTATAGCTGAGTACTGGTATTAGGATTGACTGAGATCAGATCCTTTGAATGTTATTCAGTAATAAAATGAAGCCATGGCTTAATTTGAAATTTGCATAATGTGAAATTAAGGTAATGAGGAACAGTGATACAAATGGCAGAAGTGATATCTCAAGGAGACAAATTATGGAAAATGGAAGAGAACATGGACATGTTGGGAGAACATGAATGGTGCTAAATTTCTTCCTTCAGAAGAAAATCTTTCCAAGTGGAACTCTTTATCCCAAAGTAACTTTTCCTAAATGAAGCCCTTGGAAGCTGATATGTGTAGATGCGTGGAAAATGCCCTGGGTATATTTAACTTTCCAGTTGAATTTTCCCATTTGATAGTGAGTCTCTAAAAGCAGAGCGATCATAGTAAATAGCATTCCAGGTGGCCAGCCCTGTGCTGGGAGGCTTTGCAAATGCTTCAGGTGAAGCGCTCTCATTCAGTCCTCAGGACTGTTCCATGAAGTGCAAATTATGTCCCCATTTTACAGATGCTGAAACTGAGACTCAGAAAATTTTAGTAGGTTTGCCTAAAGTCTTAGAGACATTGAAAGGTGGGAGGGATAGTTCAAATCTAAGTCTCCAGAGGCCATTCTCTTTTTACCTATTGTATCTGTTCTACCAGGGACATGTTACCATGATTACCTGGAAAGTGGGCAATGCTCAATTCTGCTGGAAGACAGAACATCCTTGTCATCTTTTGCAAAAGGAGACAGCATTTTAGGAAGTGAGAATTGCAGTACAGTTTTACTTAAAGAGTAGGAGTGGATTTTGGAGAGGGGGCACACCTTTGTCGAGGCAGCAGGCCAGAGCTGTAAGGTGTGCTGACTGTGGGAACTCTGTGGAGCTAATGAGGACTGAAACTGTCATGAGGATCTTACAAACACTCTTAATTGATTCAGCTGGACCAACTGACCACTGTAAGCCCAGTCTCCCATGTGCATGCCTGATATCGGTATGTAGAAAACCCCCCAAAGCATCTACTTCTGAGCTGTGAATTTAGAAGGACACTTAAAGGGAAATAGAGGAAAGTTAGAAAAGGAATGGGAATTTTGGTGCTAGGCTGACCTGAATCTGAGTTATAGTTCCATCTCTTCCCGTTTCTGACCTATACTTAGAACAAGTAATTTCTTGTTCAGTTTTCTTCCTTGAATCTGTACAATGGTCCCTGAACCTGTAAGATGGGGGTTTGTTATGGGGGTTCAATAAATGATACAAATAGAGCATCTTGACACCCAGCATTTCATAGACACACATCTGAGAGAATCTTTTCTTTCTGGTTTCTGTGCCCATGTCTCTCTGTGTGTGTAGGGTGGTTCTTTTGGAAACCCAAGCTGAGATCCATTTTGGTATCCAATTGAGGAAGGAAGATGGGTAATACTGTCTTTTTCTTTTCAATAGAGTTTCACTCTGTCCCCCTGGATAGAGTGCCATGATGTCATTATAGCTCATGGCAACCTCAAACTTTTGGGCTCCAAGAGTTCCTCTTACCTCACCCTCCTGAGAAGCTGGGACTATAGGTGCCTCCCACAACATTCAGACATTGTTTTTCTACTTTTACTAGAGATGGGGTCTCACTTTTGCTCAGGCTGGTACCAAACTTCAGAGCTTAAGCCATCCACCCACCTTGGCCTTCCAGAGTGTTAGGATTATAGATGTGAGCCTATAATGTGCCTGGCCTTCCCAGCCTTGTCTGTTTTCTTTGAGCTGATGGTTAAGTCCCTCTCAATTCTAATCAAATAAAAACTAGTGAATTGGACACAGCGGAAATAAAAACATGATAGGTAGAAAACAAGGGTTCTTTGCAACAACTATCCTACCAGATAGGAGAGTTCAGTCTCTGGGATCCGTTTTACAATCCCAGCTCCAAGTACTTGTTTAGTTAACCTTTATTCTCATTTTTGCAGCATAATCCTGAGACCTGCAGTACCCATGCAAGGATGCTGCTTCTGCGTAACCCTGTACGGAGTAGGGAAAACCTTTCCTATCCACCCCACCCACCACTGGGCAAATACTCTCTACCTAATCTTATACCCAAAAGGACACATGAAAAAGGACAGGATTTGGGGCGGCACCTGTGGCTCAAAGGAGTAGGGCGCTGACCCCATATACCAGAGGTGCCGGGTTCAAACCCGGCCTCAGCCAAAAACTACAAAAAAAAAAAAAAAAAAAGAATGGGATTTGTAAGAAACAGTGACAGTTATTTCTTTGTTTTCCAGATATATTATATAAGTCAATAAAGAAATCCAAGCACTGCTAAGACCCTATTGTGTCTATGCAGAGAGTGGGACAAAAGTAATTAATATGCTGAATAATGTTAAATTTATGCATTCTCCAAAGTGGTAGCAGGATTCACGGTAATAATGAGCAATCATCAATAATACCAGGAGAAGATTATGTGAAAGAGGATCTGAAAGAACAGAATAATTATTTATAGGTTATAGGAAAAAAAAAAACTCTACTTATTGGAGAAAATTTAATAATGCTTTAAAAATAATATAAACCATTTTCTTACTGTTCCAGAACCGAGTTGTTTCCCAACCCCTTCTTCCAACATGTACTATTTCTTAAGGAACCTGGAAACCATCAGGACTCACTTGATGATGCTCTCTGGAATGTGGATGCAATCCATCGGGATGAGCCCACTGAGTTCCGACAAGCTACTGACATATTTAATTTTGCTGCTGAATTTTGAACTAAAAAAAGAAAAAATCATATCATTAGTTGTGACTTCATCTAAGGCCATTGCCTCTTATTCAAAATCTTGATCCATCCCTGCCCCAGCACTCTGACGAAGAAGAAAAGCTAACATTATTCCAATAGTTATTAGGTGCCATACACTCTTTTGTTGCTGTTGTTTGGGGTTTTTAAAAAAATTTTTTTTAATTGAAAATAAGTATTATATATATTTATTGTGTATAACATGATGTTTTGAAATACATCTATATTGTCGAATGGCTAAATTTAGCTAATTAATATATGCATTACTTCATGCATTTACCTTTTATGGTAAAAATTATTTAAAATATAATCTATCTAAATCTATTATCTTTTCAAGGATAAGACACCTTTTTTTTTTTTTTTTTTTTTTTGAGACAGAGTCTCACTATGTCACCCTTGGTAGACTGCCGTGGCATCACAGCTCACAACAACCTCAAACTCTTGGGCTTAAGCGATTTTCTTGCCTCAGCCTCCCAAGTAGCTGGGAATACAGGTGCCTGCCACAACGCTTGGCTACTTTTTTGTTGTAGTTGTCATTGTTGTTTAGCTGGTCAGGGCCGTGTTTCAACCCGCCAGCCCCAGTGTATGTGGCCTGAGCCCTAGCCATTATGCTATGGGCACTGAGCTGACACGTTGTTATTAACTATAGCCACCATGCTGTATAACAGCTATAGAACTTACTCTTCCTGTTTAAAACGGAAATGTATTCTTTGACCAGCATCTCCTTAACCCTATCCCTCACTTCCCAACTCTGGTAAACACCATTCTGCTCTCTACTTCCATGAATTCAACTTTTTAAAATTCCACATATAAGTGAGATTATGCAGTATTTGGCCAGACACTGTTTTAAGTGGTTTATAAAAATTAACTTGTGTATTTCTTATCATTGCCTCCCGAGGTAGGTACCATTATTATCTTCTTTCTAAAGACAAAGAAAGAAACTGAGACACAGGGAGGTAAGTGTTCACCCAAGGTCTCATCATTAGTAAGTGGCAGCACCTGTTATTAACCGGGGATGTCAGACCTCAGAGGCCACATACACTCTTAACTATACATAACACAGCCTCCCAAAGATTTCTGGCTTTACTTGCTTATTTATAAAAAAACAAAATATTACCATTAGTCATTTCGAAATTTGCCAAGGTTGATGATATTTTGAAAATATATGTGGACTAATTTTTACCTTATTTCATTAGTTTCAGTTTTACCTAAATTTTTATTTTATTTTGTTTTAGGGTTTAGTTTGAAAGTCCATTCCATATGGACCAATATTCAAAAATATGTCCCAAGAAATGGATTTGAATTATAAACAGCTTTCATCCAAATATGACCATTTTATTTATTTTTATTTTTAAATTTTTATTTATTTATTTTTTTGAGACAGAGCCTCAAGCTGTCACCCTGGGTAGGGTGCTGTGGCATCACAGCTCACAGCAACCTCCAACTCCTGGGCTCAA
>CAUYPK010061035.1:0-18154 GCA_963574355.1 Loris lydekkerianus
ATTTCAACCATAAAAAAAAACAAAAAAAATAAAAAAACAAATTAAAGGGAACATCCCGTCGTGGGGTCGGGGAGTGCCGCCCGGCAAATCCCCTCATATAAAGTGGTGCTGAGGATCCGGCACAAAGAAATAGGGGAGACAGAATGATGACAAAACCCAGCATGCCCTGGTGGCCTGGTGGCTATGCATCTGCTGGGTGTTAATAGCCTCTCCTGTACTTTAAAAAAATTCTTTTTAAATTCAAGTGGGTGCATGTGCTAATGAAGTCTGCAGTTACAGAATTTAAAAGTCAAGCCCATAGGCTTGGTGCCTGTGGCTCAAGCAGCTAAGGCACCAGCCACATACACCTGAGCTGGTGGGTTTGAATCCAGCCTGGGCCTGCCAAAACAGGAAAGATGGCTGCAACTAAAAAACAGCTGGGGAGGAGTGGGGGAGCGCCTGTGGCTCAAAGGGGTAGGGTGCCGGCCCCATATGCTAGAGGTGGCGGGTTCAAACCCAGCCCCGGCCAAAAACTGCAAAAAATAAAGAAAGAAAAAAAAAAAAAAAAAAAGCTGGGCATTGTGGCAGGCACCTGTAGTCCCAGCTACTTGGGAGGCTGAGGCAAGAGAATCACTTAAACCAGGAGTTGGAGGTTGCTATGAGCTGTGATGCCACAGCACTCTACCCAGGGTGACAGCATGTGGCTCTGTCTCAAAAAAAAAAGTTAAGCCCATAAAATCTATAAGGCAAGGTTTTTGTCATCACGGGTGGGAACAGGTGGCTAAGATGGTAAGCACTCAAGGCTGGTTCAGCTGCATTCAGAGCAGAACAGTCTTAAAAATAAGGCAACCTCATGTGAAACTTACTAAATGTAGAATATAAATGTCTTAACACAATAACTAAGAAAATGCCATGAAGGCTATGTTAACCAGTTTGATGAAAATATTTCAAATTGTATATAAAGCCAGCACACTGTACCCCATGAATGCATTAATGTGCACAGCTATGTTTTAATAAAAATAAATAAATAAATAAGGCAGCCTGTGGCTTCTCAGTTTGAGACCACCAGAAAGGCCAAATGAGGCAGGTAAAGGAGCCAACCCTTAGCAAATACAGGAGGGTATTCAGAAGGGGCAACAATCACAGTTAGATGGCATGACTCGGGGTCACGGGTAGGCAGGAACCCCTTGAGCCAACACTCAAGGGAAATGTCTTTATGTGTCCTGTGCACGACTCCAAGCAAGCAATTTCTTGGGTTTGGAGGTTTGTTAGTTTTGTGACATTTTCCCCCCCAAAGAAGACATGAAGGTAGCTCCCCTGGAAAGATGAGACCACCAGAGCATAACCTCCACCAGGGGTGGAGCTGGACAAGAAGTTGGAAGGGACTTCTTACAGCACCCAGCTCTCTTCACGTCCAGCTGAGTCCTACAAATGCTTGTAGGTGCCCAGGAGTGCTTTGCAGTTGGGACAGTAGTGGTCCACGTCCTACAGGGCATCCACACAGAAGGGGATGAAGCAGCAGCCTGCAATGCACCCCAGCAGGCACAGCCTCCCACAGGACAGCCAGATCAGGACACCAGCATTATGGGACAGCTGAGTCACAATCATCTTGTTGCAGGAAGACAACATGTCTGAACACGGCGGTCGAAAAAGGAGACAGGCTGTTGCACGTAGACTGTACAGCAATCGCATTGGCTTTGGGATGGGCACTGGCTAGGTATAATAGGAAGGAGGATTCATGCCCTTTTTATCCGGACCTGTCATGAGCCCCATGGTTGGCCCAGGCATGGGTGCTGGAGGCTCAGGATAGTAATTCTTAACAGCCACTGTCTCTTCATAGAATGGGGGTACAGATGGTGCTGAGGAAGGCCCAGCAGCTGTCTGGTAGGGTCCTGGAGTTTTACTGCTGCCCATGCCACCTGTTGAGCCAGGAGATCTGCCTGCTTCTTTTTTTTAGAGACAGAGTCTCACTTTATCACCCTTGGTAGAGTGCTGTGGCATCATAGCTCACAGCAACCTCCAACTCCTGGGCTTAGGTGATTCTCTTGCCTCAGCCTACCAAGTAGCTGGGACTACAGGTGCCCGCCACAATGCCCGGCTATGAGCTGCTGCTTATGATTTTCTTAATAACATTTTCTTTTCTCTAACTTTCACTTGTTCTTACATTATGTATAGTAAAATGTAACATACAATATGTACTAATTGACTATTAATGTCATCAATAGTTACACGTGGATTTTTGACAGCTCAGAGGTTGGTATCCCTGATCTCCATGTTATTCAAAGGTCAGTAGTGTTAAGAACCTTCAGTATACCAGGCTGGTTTTTTGTTTTTGTTTTTGTTTTTAGACAGAGTCTCACTATGTCGCCCTGTGTAGAGTGCTCTGGCGTCATAGCTTACAGCAACGTCAAACTCTTGGGCTTAAGCTAGTCTCTTGCCTCAGCCTCCCAAGTAGCTGGGACTACAGGCACCTGCCACAATGCCAGGCTACTTTTTGTTGTTGTTTAGAAGGCCCCGGCCAGGTTTGAACCTGCAAGTACTGGTGTATGTGGCCAGCACCCTAACCACTGAGATACTGGTGTGAAGCCCAGGCTGTTTTTTTGTCCTCTCCAACCCTGTGAGAAAAAGTTGTTACCTTCTCTCATTTGGCACTACTGAAGAGGTTAACTTGCCTAAGATCAAGAGCTGGTAAGTGAAACCTACAATCTTTTTGACTTGAGAACACACAGTCTTAACCATTATTATAAAACCATCTGTAATCGCAAAGCACCAGGAATATGTGGAGCTTGGACTTCATCCTGAAGGGAGTGAAAACTCATGGAAGAGTGTTTTTCTTCCATTATTTTTCCCTTTTTGATGAACAGTGTAAGTGTGTTCAAGATAGAAAAATACGCTTTGGAGACAGACATGAAAAGTAAGGATCTTTATGTTCCCATTGTCTCACCCCTAAAGTGGACTACAGGTATAAATAGGCATTCACAAAAAATCAAGTACAAAACTAGCCAATCAACCAGGAAAGATCCTTATCTTCCACAAGTACACAAAAGCAAATGTATAGCCAGCCTTAGTGGCAGGCACCTGTAGTCCCAGCTACTCAGGAGGCTGAAGCAGGAGTTTTGAGATTGCAGTGATCTGTGATGACACCACTGTACTCCATCCTGGATGACAGAGTTAGACCTTGTCTCAAAAAAATGTAAACAGTATCAATTTTTGCCCAATTGTTTTTTTTTTTAAACTGCAATTCTCCATTTATTTAGGTATTCTTTGATTTCTTTTGTAAGGTTTTTTTTTGTTTGTTTTTGTTTTTTGCAGTTTTTGGCCAGGGTTGGATTTGAACCCACCACCTCCAGCATTTGGGACCAGCGCTTGCCAGATTTTTTTTTTTTTTTTTTTTTTCCAGTTTTTGGCCAGGGCTGGGTATGAATCCACCACCTCCGGCATATGGGGCCCGCGCCCTACTCCTTTGAGCCGCAGGCACCGCCCCGCCAGATTGTTAAACATAAAAAAGAGCGGAAATATCTAATATTGGGAAGAGGCAACGTGGGGAAAGGGAAACATACATTTTGTAAATTAGGAGTGAGGTGTGTGCACACACTTAGGGTGGTTAGGAAATGTCCAGGCAAGCTAAAATTACTCATTTCTTTCACTTTGCTTTTCTACTTCTATTTCTAGACGTTTGTTTTACAAAGACACTCCTGACATTTTCACTTGTGCAAGAATACCTAATGCTGTATAATTTAGGCTAGAGAACAATTGTAAGTGGCTAGAATATCCATGATAGGTGGTGGTGTGGCTAAAGAGATTACAGTCTATCTGTAGCCAGTATTCAAAGAGGCAGGGGGGCTTTTGGTTATGGTTCAAGTTGATTTATTCTGAATTTGACGATTTTATTACCGATGGAATTAACGGAATATCTGGCTTGGAAAGAATGCTCAGGAAGAAAGCTAAGGTCTACAAGAAGGGAAATAAGTATTCCAGTGTTACATCGCGATTGAGAAGCAGGAGTGGCACCCTGAGCTCTCCAACTCTAGAGTAGTTTGCCTGACTTTGTTAAAGACCAGTGTTCAGACAAGAAAGATCCCCCAACTTCTCAGGTCCTCCGACTCCCACTCAAGGACAAACCCATCTAGCTCAACACGCCACTCCACCCCAGACTTCCATCTCAACTGCTTTTTCCGTCAGCCGACGCCTTTTCTGATTGGTGCAGAAGTGCGCCGTGCGCGGTGACGTCACGCAGCGTCTGCGTTACTATAAGAGTGCAGCCGCGGCGTGTTAGCTCCTCTTTCTGTTACCCGGATCTTCTGTTTGGTGAGGTTCAGGGGCGTGCTTTCTGCTGCCGGATTGGTTTGTATGGTCGGGCGGGCGTTCCAAGCTTTCCGCCAAAGAAGTTAGGGGCAAGAGGAGGGGGTTTAGACGGCAGTGCAACACGGTTGTAGGGAGGGGTACTGGTTGTTTTAAAAAAAAAAAAAAGCGTTTAAGAGCAGCTCTCGCGAGATCGACTAGGTACCACGTATTTTTTTTAAGCGGGCTTTGAGACTGCGCAGGCGTTTCCCCAATGGCCATGCTCAGTGTCTTTTACGTCTCGCGCAGACGCAGACGGATAAGCAGCGCCAAACATGCCAGTGGCCCGGAGCTGGGTTTGTCGCAAAACTTATGTGACCCCGCGCAGACCCTTCGAAAAATCCCGCCTCGACCAAGAGCTGAAGCTGATCGGTGAGTGACCAACGCAAGGTTTGGCTTCCGAGGTTAGGGAAAGCTGGCACGTGGATCGGGGCGCCCACGTGTTTTAGTCTCCCCAAATTTAGTATTCGTGTTGCAGAAAGATTTTACCTGTACCGAAGCTGTCGATCTAGTTTCTTATTGTAGTCCGTGGGACTGAACCTATCAACCCCTTCCTTATGTGCAGGCGAGTATGGGCTCCGGAACAAACGTGAGGTCTGGAGGGTCAAATTTACCTTGGCCAAGATCCGCAAGGCCGCCCGGGAGCTGCTGACGCTGGACGAGAAGGACCCTCGGCGTCTGTTTGAAGGTGTGTATTGAACCCCCTTGGAGGGGATGGGGTGCAGAGCTTGTGAGGTTCGTTCTTCCTCGCAGGTCAGAGTCCTAACATTGAGCAAATGGAGCCAGCCTTTTAACTGGGGTAATTTTAATGGGAATTGAGTAGGAAAAGTGGATCTGTATCAGAATCCTCCTCTTAGATGTGAGACTTTTTAAATTTGTTTTGCAGTTTTTGGCCAGGGCTGGTTTTGAACCTGCCACCTCTGGCATATGGGGCCAGCGCCTTACTCCTTTGAGCCACAGGCGCCACCCAGATGTGAGACTTTTTATTTTCTATTTGGTAGTGACGGGTGGAACACACTTTGGTACTTGCCTGTAGGTGTATGTGTTGTGGCAGAACAGTTCTCATATGTATTTGCGCACTGGCCCAGTGGAACTCTTGTGACCGTTCTCATGTTCTCAGTGGTAGGACTTGCCTTTGTTGAAGAGGTAAAGTTCAGTGAAATACTATGGAGGGACAGACAAAAGAGTAGAGTTTCTGAAATAAGGGATGGTGATACTAGGGAGAGGGCTTGGGCTTTTGTATTCTAGCTCACTCTAATAAGCCTATGAAGGGCATTGCATGATATTTAGCAAAGGCCTTACCGGGACAGGTGTGTATGTGTGTGTCAGGAAAGAGTGTCTGAGGAGGGTATACATATCATTTAGGGGTTTAGCCTTTTGTTTTTGTAATTACGGTAAAACATGTAAAAGAAAACTTAACATCTTAAATGTGTTTTTTGTTTTTGTGTTTTTTTTTCACTAGATTTAGGGGTTATGTGTAATTTTTTCTTGA
The DNA here is from genome assembly GCA_963574355.1 of Loris lydekkerianus. Taxonomy (NCBI): domain Eukaryota; kingdom Metazoa; phylum Chordata; class Mammalia; order Primates; family Lorisidae; genus Loris; species Loris lydekkerianus. The sequence continues at coordinate 5,813 of CAUYPK010061035.1, forward strand.
GTGGATGTATTGTATAGTGGTGAAGTCTTCACCTGAATAGTGTATGTTGTAGCCAAAAAGTAATTTTTTGCCTGACCCCCCCCCCCTTTTTTGGGCGACAGTCTCACTCACCTTGAGTAACCATAGCTCACAGCAATTGCAAAACTCAAGTGATCCTCTTGCCTCAGCCTCCTGAGTAGCTGAGACTATAGGCACCCACCACAATGCCCAGCTATTTTTAGAGACAGGGGTCCTGATCTTGCTCAGGCTGGTCTCGAACCTGGGAGCTCAGGCAGTCCATCTGCTTCAGGTTCCCAGAATGCTAGGATTAAAGGCATGAGCCACTGTACCAGGCCTATGTCCTTAGTTTTAAGTGATATAGTTATGTGAGAAAATGAGCTGCTACAGATGTCTGAGTCATTTGTTAGACTCTTAGTTGCCCTTGGCAGAGGGGTGTGGCATCACAACTCTTACTTCGGCTCTAGTGATCCTCTTTCCTCAGCCTCTTGAGTAGCTGGAACTGTCAACACCCACTATAACACCTGGCTATTTTTAGAGGCAGGGTCTCACTCATGCTCAGGCTGGTCTTGAACTCTGAGCCTAAGCAATCCACCTACCTTGGCCTCCCAAAGTGCTAGGATATCAGGCACTAGGTAGTATATCTGGCAAGACTGTTGCTATATTAACATCTGAATATTATCTGATGTTCAGCATTAAAAAAGCAAAAGCTGTGATTTAGGATGCTGGGAAAGGTAGACAGCATGTATCTCCTTATTGAGTCTTAGGAAGATTTAGGAGCTTCACAAAGTCAGCCAGCTCTCCCTCAAATTTTCCTTGGAGGGTAATAGTGTTGGCTATATTAGAACTGCCCAGTAAACATGGGTGTGTTATTGATGAACATTGCTTGAGTTGGTGTTAAAGAGGCACTTTAAAAAGTAAAAATCCTTTTTTTTTTTTTTTTTTTCTTTTTGAGACAGTCTTATGTCACCCTTGGTAGAGTGCCATGGCATCACTGCTCACAGCAACTTCAAACTCTTGGACTTAGGTGATTCTCTTGTCTCAACCTCCCAAGTAGTTGGAACTACAGGCACCTGCCACAATGCCCAGCTATTTTTTTTGTTGTAGTTATTGTTGTAGCAAGCCCAGGCTGGGTTCAAACCCACCAGCCCTGTTATATGTGGCTGGCACCCTAACCTCTGACCTACGGGCACCAAGCCTGAAAATTACTTTTAAGGAAAAAAAAATTTCAAGCTTTCACCCCAGTATCCTGGAGCAAATCTGCTATAGGCCTGTGCAATAAGGCCCCAGTGATCACAGAGTGAGCCTGGGGATAGGGGTCTGCCCCGGGATCCCAGGGCCAGTCCAGAGCAGTGGTCAGACACTATGGGCAAGGAACCAGGGTGTCCTGAGCCCGGTTTTGAAAGAAAGGTGGTAGTTGACATGTGTTGAATGCTTCGTGCTGTGTGTCATTAGATTATATACACAGCGTATTTTTTTTAGTGGAAAATCTCATAAATAGAACAAGAAAATTAATGACATGTGCTCAGCTTGAACTTGCCCAGGCTTAGATGTTTCTCAGCTCCAGAAGATGAGCATGATTATAGCTCTGATCTTATTTCTCATTGGATGACGGATGTGATTTAACCCCACCTTTCGTTAATTCAGAGGGCTTCTTAAAATATTGGTTTTAGCCACTGTGCTTTGTTAATGGTAGTAGGAGCTTAGTAGCAGCACTTGGTCTTTTGTAAACTGAGCCCTTAGGGGATTATCTCATTTATTCTTGCTAAGAATGTAGAGTGAGGGATGTTGTACTTCTTTTTTAGGGGGGGGGGGGGTTAGAACATGGTGCATGTGTTTACCTGCCTTCCTGTTAGCCATAGTAACCTGCCTCAGGGCAGTTTCAAGGATTGCATGACCAGCACTTTGAGCCCTGTACCAGAGACGGTCCTTATTTCCTACCTGAGTCCCATCACCACAACATGGAACTACTGAGAGCTAGGGCAGGATTTGAACCCAAGAAGTCTGATGTCAGACCCGAATTAGCACTTTTTCCCACTCTTGTAGGTAATGCCTTGCTGCGGCGACTTGTCCGCATTGGGGTGCTGGACGAGGGCAAGATGAAGCTGGATTACATCCTGGGCCTGAAGATAGAGGACTTCTTAGAGAGGCGCCTGCAGACCCAGGTCTTTAAGCTGGGCCTGGCCAAGTCCATCCACCATGCCCGCGTGCTCATCCGCCAGCGCCATATCAGGTACCCCACTGCTGGTGGCACCTGAGTTTTTCCTCTGTCCCCTTAGATGGTCACCCTTACTGAGTCTGCTGTCCCTTTTTCCCCTATGCAGCCCTCAGAGGTGACAGGTGTGAGCTCACCTTGAGGGTACAGATTTCATCCCTGCCAAAAGCTCACGTGAAAGCTGGGGGCATCATCCCCCATAGTCCAGCGCAAGGGTCACTGCGGCTTGAGCCGTACACCTTGTGAAGGCTTCTGCCAGGCATGTGGGCAGTGAGACAGGTAACAGCTCTGGGCCTGTTTCAGGCAAGATAACAGCCCAGTTTCAGGCAAGGAGTAGGCCTGCCTCGACTGGATGGGTGGGTTCACAAATGGGTCCTTATCTGAGTTCTCAGTTTGCCTCTTATGTAAAGTGGACACCATTTGGGGATGTTTGCATCAGAAATTCTGCCTCAGTCCCTCACCCTATGAACCACCTGCTCACATTTTAGTCAAAATGGTCTCAGACTGAGCCTCAGGTCACTGCTTCATGGGCGTGAAGCTGCTCGTGGTCACAGATGATGCATAGGGATCTGAGTTATCAGTGACGCAGGTCATAGGTTCATGCACTGCCTTTCCATTTGCTTTGTGGTCTTGTGCAGGGAGCTTTGAATTTCACTTTTGCAAATACGGTTAAGACACTCAGCAAAAACAGGTGGGAATTAGGTGATGCCCCAAGTTCCACAGAAGTGGCTCTTGTGGCCCTGCTCCTAGCGTTTCTGCACCAGTCCTATCAGCTGCAAAGGACAGCCAGGCCAAGAGAAGTATGGTATTGTGGGTTGGGCCTTTCTGCTTTTTGCCCTCATCTGCTGTTCCCTCCTGCAGAGTCCGCAAACAGGTGGTGAACATCCCGTCCTTCATTGTTCGCCTGGACTCCCAGAAGCACATCGACTTCTCCCTCCGCTCTCCCTATGGGGGAGGCCGCCCTGGCCGAGTGAAGAGGAAGAACGCCAAGAAAGGCCAGGGTGGGGCTGGAGCTGGAGATGACGAAGAAGAGGATTAAGCCCACCCATCACCTCTTGGGTTGGTGGATTGTCTAGTTTTCTAGTCAGATAATAAAACAAGGTTGACGCTTTGGAGTTATATTGGTGTATCTCTTCCCCTCCTGACTCTGGTCTGGCCACCTCTCCTCTGCGCTGAATGTCAGCCTTCTGCCAGGCTCACAGTGGGTCCTAGACAAAGCCACCTTAAAGCTGGGCTGTTTGTATAGGAGGGGCCTTTGGTTGACCCTATTGACCTGTTAGGGTGGTGAGGTTCATACAGAATATTTTCTTCGTAAGAGGTTAATCTGTGGCTCAAGTGGTTAAGGTGCCAGCCACATACACCTAAGCTGGTGGGTTCGAATCCAGCCAGGGCCCACCAAAACAATGATGATGGCTGCAACCAAAAAATAGCCAGGTGTTGTGGCAGGCACATGTAATCCCAGCTACTTGGGAAGGTGGAGGCTGGAGAATCGCTTGAGCCCAGGAGTTGGAGGTTGCTGTGAGCTATGATGCCGTGGCACTCTACCCAGGGTGACAGCTTGAGGCTCTGTCTCAAAAAAAAAGTTAAGCCCTTCCCTAGCTGGAGCATATGCACTAGCATGATCATAGCTCACTGCAGTCTGGGCTCTAGGGGTCTTCCCTCCCCAGCCTCTCCAGCAACTTGGATTGTGGGGTCATGCCTTGTTGCAAACATCTCTGCCAACTGGATACTAACAGCTTTGTGGAATTTTGAGAAAAATGGAAGGGAATTCCAAGAAGTGAGCTACCATTGCATGTAGGATGGGCAGGAGTCATTTTAAGAGCCAGTTTCATTCTGTCGCCCTCTGTAGAGTGTGTGGTGTCACAGCTCACAGCAACCTCCAGTTCTTGGGCTTAGGCGATTCTCTTGCCTCAGGCTCTCAAGTAGCTGGGACTACAGGTACCTGCTACAATGCCTGGCTATTTATTGCAGTTTGGCCAGTGCCGGGTTTGAACACAACACCTGCAGTATATGGGGCTGGCACCCTACTCACTGAGCCATAGGCACCGCCCAGGAGTCATTGAAATATTTTAAGGCAGAGTAAGTAGCAAGTGGAGGTCAGGGCCTTTGGTGTTGACCTTGACAGTTTGGTGGGAACCCATCCCTGAGACAACCCCTTTTGGGGTTGCTGGTGAAGGTGACTGCATTTTTATTGGGGAGCATGTCACAGCATCTACAGGCTAATTTCAAAGCTTGTTCTGTTGGCTGGGTGACATGGTTCATACCTGTAATCCTAGCACTCTGGGAAGCTGAGGTGGGTGGATTGCTTGAAGTGAGACCCCCCCATCTCTACTAAAATTAGAAAACCTGAGGCAAGAGGATCATTTGAGTCCAAGAGTTGGAGGTTGCTGTGAGCACTGATGCAAGGGCACTGTACCCAGGGCAATAGCTTAAGACCGGTTCAAAAAGGTGCTCAGCAGTTAGGGCACCAGCCACGTACACCAGGGCTGGAGGTTCAAACCCAGCCCAGGCCTGCCAAACAATAACTACAGCCAAGAAATAGCTGGGCGTTTTGGTGGGCGCTGTAGTCACAGCTGCTCGAGAGGCTGAGACAGGAGAATCGCTTAAGCCCAAGAATTCGAGGTTACTGTGAGCTGTGATGCCTACCGAGGGTGACATAGTGGAATTCTCAAAAAAAAAAAAAAAAGCTTGCTCTGTTATGAGTGATACTGGACAAGTTCCCAGTTTTATGTCTTCAGATGTAGTTTGGGCAAGTGGAGTAGTGACCTTGAGGAAGGCGTGTTTAGGGAACACTGCTCTCCTCCCCCTGCATGTGCAGTTTCTGTGGTCAGGAGATGCAGGCTTCCCTTTCCTCTGCCCTGTTGGGAAATTGTGTCATGCAGGGGCGGAAGGGGCTTGTTTTGCATGCTGTAGGTGTTTGGGTCCTCTGGGTTTTGTAGATTTGAGGTCAGTTATACCAGGTTCAATGCAGGGACAAAGTGCTATATGACTGTGAAACCTACAGGGCAGTCAGCCCTCCCTCTCAGGTGTCGCCTGGGGAATAATCTTTAGTGTCCCTGGAGCAGCATGTGTGCCTTCACAGAGTCCTTGCAGTCACATTCCTTGGGGAGAGGGATCTGGGTGTTCTGGGCTAGTAGTTGGCAGACCAGCATAGTCACTGGACTTGGGGCTCCCCTGACTGGGAGGAAGAGGGTACACTTGTTCCCATGTGAGGGTCAAGCTGTCTAGTTGGGTGTAGCTCCCTTCTTGGGGGTCTTCAGATGGAGCAGCCTGGAGTGAGGGGATGCTGGGCAGTTGGCTGGGAGAGGAAGGGACACCCTCCCTGGGGGTCTTTCTCAGGGTTCTGCCATGGAGAGGTGAGAGGGTGGTCTCCCTGATTTAAGTCAGTATTTTGGGGGAGCTAGGGAGATGATGTGACATTGAAGTGTCAGCATGTGGGTAGTTGGAGCCTGGTGCTGGGGCGAGGTCAGGACTAGAAATGGGGTTGGCTGTGGATCCATCAACATTCTACAAACAGACCACACTGCAAGGGAGGTAGGGCTTGTTGCCAGGGTGTGCAGAGGGATCCCGGCTTCACCTACAACCAGTCATCCACAGCCATGGGCCATGGGGAAGGAGAGTATATGGGAAGCCTGGGCTGAGCCAAGCTGTTGCACACCTTTTTCTGAGATCCAGTCTCATTCTGTCAACCAAGCTAGAGTGCCATGGCCTCAGCCTAGCTCACAACAACCTCAAACTCCTGGGCTCAAGCAATCCTCCTGCCTCAGCCTCCTAAGTGGCTAGAACTACAGGCTCCCTCCACCATGCCCAGCTAGTTTTTTCTATTATTAGTAGAGATAGGGGTCTCTGCTCAGGCTAGAGTGGATACTTATTATTTCCTTCCTTCTATCTTCATTTGGAATCATTTATTTTTCTAAACTGTTGACATAAACATGATTTTTAAAAGGCTTCTTAGAAGGTACATTCATTGTTCTTTCCCATTGTATAGCTTTGACATCATGCAATTCTCTGTTTTGGGTGACATTATTATGCAATTCTCTGTTTTCTCATTTAACTCATTGACTATTTGAAAAGTCTGTTACTTAAAAAAAGAAAAGTCTGTTACTTTATTTCCAAAATGTAGATCTTGGTATTATTTATCTCTGATGCAGAATCAGGTGACTCCCAAAAGTTCCCTGGACCTCCTGGTGGCATTTGTTAGGGATCTAGGCTGGGGTTTACTAGTCCCGTGTCCGCTGGGGCAGCTCCTAGGCCTTTCCAGTCCCTGAGCGTCCGTGCAATGTGGGGTATTGGGCCCTCCTGGGCTAGTGGACGGCCAGAGCAGCATAAACGCTGGGCTCCTCTGGAGTGTCTCCTTCCTGGGACAAAGGAGGTTTAAGTGTCTCTCTTCTGAGGGTCAACCTGTGTACCTGGGCATAGGTTATATCCTGGGGGTCATCAGATACAGCAGCCTGAAGGAGAAAAGAATGAGAAGGAAGGAAGGTGCTTGGTTAGGGTGAGGGAGGCCTGGGAGCCTGGAGAGGAAAGTCCCACCTGACTGTCCATCTGCCTGTCCCTGTCGCCTGTCTGTCCTGCATCTCCAGGAATTCCCTGGACAGTGTGGAAGAAGAGGAGTCTGGAGTGGTTCGCCTGGTCTTTATTATGTGGGCTCTGCTGGAGAGGCAGTGACCGTGTCTCCTGGATGCCACTCGACCTCCCTTAAGTAAGCTTCCACACTGGTTCCACAGTGACCAACTATGTCACTTTCCTGACTGACTCTCCAGGGACTTCCTAGGACCTGGGAGGGCCTGGTCACTTCCTTCCTGCAGTTCTGACCCCTTGTCCACACACTCTGACCCTGCTCATTTGGCTCCAGCCATAGGCCCATCTTCCTGCCAAGTTTCCTCTGCTGTAGGTGCTTGGGCACTGGGTGTCCCTGTGGTCCTCTCCTTCTGGGCTCCTTCTGAGGGGATGCCTGATCAGACAGCCCTCCCCTCCTAGCCCAGATGGGTCCCACTCCCCATGCATTCTGCTCTTTTCTCCCTTTATTTCCCTAATGGTGTTTTGTACTCAGGATGCTGTGCATGTACCTGCCCATTGTTTCCTGCCCAGGTGAGTGCAGGGAGGGTGGGGCAGCTGTGTTCCCTGCCATGTCTGTAGCTCCCCCAGACTGCTCAAGACTAAGCTCTCCGTAGACATTGCTGGGTGAAGGAATGAAGGGGAGCTGGATACTCTCTGACACCCAGGTTCTGTGATACCCAGACATCAGACAGGACAGGGAGCTAAAAAGAAGGGGATCTGAGGTGACAGGAAACCAGGGACCAGTGAGGGTACAGCAGGCATGGGGAGGGGTCCCCATGGGATAATGCTGAGAGCTGAGGGAGGACAGGAGTATGTCCTCTGATTACATGTGAGAACAGGAGACCTTTGGACAGGGACAGGGGTCTCACCTGACTGTCCAGCTCCACCCTGTCCTCAGGCTGAGTGTCATTCACGGTAGCATCTGCAGGGGCAGAAGAATGGGTTCATTCCCTGCGACCTCTTAGTTCCACCGTCCCCTGCTGAGGGCCCCAGTGGGAGGTTAAGCCCAGACCCTCCCCAGCCTGCACCTCCCCCATTACTACTGAATGTTGGGCTCTGACTACCCCCAGGGTCCCCGTCTCTCCATAGGGTCCCCTTCCTCTCACAGAGATTTTCTTCCTGGATGTCTGCATCTGGGCTGGACCTGCGGGAGAACACAGAAGGTGAGGGGCAGTGAGGGGGCCACAGGTGGGTGCAATCGGGACTCTGGGCAAAATTACCTCTGCTGTAGGCCTCTGTCCTTGGGCTTTGGTTCAACAGTCCCTGCAGGACGTGGGGGATCAGTCTCTCTCTGGGCTGGGAGGGGATGGACAGAGTCTCAGCCCTACAAGATTAGAAGCCCCTGCCCTGCCCAAAAGTTTAAGGGGATAGGGGAACTGGGGGTGCTCCTGCACAGACACTACACACACTGCAGGACCCTGATCACTCAGCAGGTGCTTAAACGTGGGCATATGAGCTGCTGTCTGCGCTTTCCAGAAGGTCCTGGTGTGGAAATGCTGGAGCAGCTTTTCTTTTCTTTTTTTGAGACAGAGTATCACTATGTTGCCCTCAGTAGAGTGCTGTACTGTCACAGCTCACAGCAACCTCCAACTCTTGGGCTTAAGTGATTCTCTTGCCTCATCCTCCCAAGTAACTGGGACTATAGGCAACCACCACAATGCCCAGCTATTTTTTTGTTGCAGTTGTCATTATTTAGCTGGCCTGGGCCAGGTTCGAACCCGCCAGCCTCAGTGTATGTGGCTGGTGCCGTAAGCACTGTGCTACGGGTGGCAAGCCTGGAGCAGCTTTTCTACACTGACTCTCCCCATCTGCTTGTTTCCCTGTGGCTGGTGCCTGAGCCCAGCGTGGGTCCCCTGTTCCCTACTCACCTGGGATCCTGTGTTTGCCCTGAATCCGGTGTTGGAGGAGGAGGAAGAGGGCGAGGAGGAGCAGCAGGATGATGGCCACTGACACCCCGATCAGAACTTTCTGGGATGTGTCCAGGCCTTGGGTCCAAGTGACATCTGGAGTGAGGAATGATGCCAGTAACTGAGTACCTACTGTGTGCAAGCACGTGCCAGGGCTTTGCATCATCACCCCTCCAGCTCTCACCCCTCCTGCAAAATGGGACCTCTCCTCCCTCCATTTCACAGAGGAGGAAACTGAGGCTCAGGGAGGTGACTCCTTGCCCCAGGGTGCCCAGCCAGGAGGCGGCACAGCTGGGAAGTGACCCCAAGGCTGACTTGCTGCCCTGTTCCCTTCCCCAGAACTGATCCCAAGCTGAAGGGACACAGCCTGCACACCCCTCATTGTAGCCATGCTCCCCACCCTGCACAGAATCACCGTATGCCAGCAGGTGGGACAGGCCACTGCAGGGCCCACTCCTGGAGCCTTTCCCAGGGCCTCCTCTCCCAGGAGGTCACAGCAGGAGCCAGACCTAGAGGGAGCTTCACCCTCTGGGCCAGGTCTCTCCTGTTCACACCTGGAGAAACTGAGGCCCAGCTGTGAAAGACTTGTCCATGTCCTTGTCCCCGGAAAAGCCTGAACCGATGGAACAACTCAGCCCTGCCTTTCCTGGGCCCCCTGCCTCTCAGCTTGGAAGCCCTGACTTGTCACTCTGGGGCCTGACCCTGTGGGGTGAGGGGTGATCCTTGGGCCTCCTCAGTAGGGATGGGGAGCTGAGTGGCTGGGTCTGTCTGCTCCCCACTGCAGCTGGTCCCTCCCCTAGGCTGGGCCCAGCATCTCCCCTGCCTGGACCCCCACCCCTCACCAGACAGCCTCAGCACCCCTGGAAGCCTGGGGTTTCCCCACATTTCTGCCTGACTCTCAGACTCCTGGACGCAGCCACCCTTGAACATTTCAGGGGAGGGAGATCCTGAGAGACTCAGAACTGTCCTGGGGGAGGCCTTGCTCCCTGTGAAACAAGATACTGCACTGACCTACCTACCAGGTGCTGAGGTGGGCCCTGAGGGTGGGGGGCAAGGGGACAGAAGGTCCTGGGAATAAAGACAATAACTGGGAGAAGGGCTGGGGCGCCCCTGGAGTAGGGAGCTGTGCTTCTTCTGAGCTGAGATATACCTTGGACTCACCAGGTGTTGAGGGGGCCCTCTGGGTGTGGGGCTGGGCTGCACAGAGGGTTCTATGATAAGGACAAGGGAGGGCTAGTGTTTCTCCTGGAGTACCCCCTTCCCCCTTTCCCCTATTGAAACTTTCCTCCTATATCTGCCCTGTGGCCTCTATAAGACCCTCCTTCCCCCCACCTGGCACTTTCTGGACCCCAGGTGACAGCAGAGAGGGTGGGCACCCCTTAGGCCCCTGCTGGCCTCCTCCCCTCCTCTCTGCTGACCCTCTCACATGTCCCCTCACCCCATCACAGCCCAGAGCTCTCCTGGAGCAGGGCCCTGAGCTGACCTTTTGAACTCACAGAGGGCAGGGTCAGGGTCCTCACCTGAGACCATGAGCTCCAGGGGGGTCACTGGACAGTGACAGCAGGTAGGGAAAGGAGCTGCGTGAGCCATAGCACCTGTAGGTTCCCCTATGGGCTGAGGTCACAGGACTCATGGAGAAATTGGTCTGGTACCGTCCAGCCATGTGCTTTGATCCCAGATGCAGAGGGGGATTGGCTGTCCCCTCCTTGGCCAGAAGAAAAGTGTCCATCTTGCTCCATGACTGACATAACAGGGTCACATCCTCTCCTGAGGCCACCCTGGGGCCCGGCTGCACTGAGAGGGAGGGCCTGTGAGAGAGCTGTCCTAGAGAGAAGAAAGAGGGGTGGGAGCAGCCCCCACCTTGTTCTGAGCTGACGCCTTCTTGGGCCTCTCTCTGAGGACCCTCAGTATCCCTGTCTCTGTGTCTCTGAGTCTCACCCTCTCAAACCACCACTATGTCTCTGTCCCACTCACTCCCTGAGGCCCCCATCTCTCCTCCAGTCCATTACTCCCTGGAGACCCCTTGGTAGGGCCTGTGCAGAGTCTGGGTCCCTGACTGAACCCACTGGGCTCCTCACCTGAGATCAGGATGTCCAGGGGGTCACTGGGGGCTGACCACTCTGAGGAGTGGTTGTGTCCACCGTAGCATCTGTACTGACCCCCGTGGGAGCCCCTCACAGGGCCCAGGGGGAAGTCGGCCTGAGAAAGTCCCACTTGGGGCTGCCAGCCAGGGTGCTGGGTGAAGACATATCCCCCATCCTGGAACTGTGTGAATCTGTCATAGCTGACATCAGAGTAACACTGGAGGGTCAGGTTCTGTCCAGGGGCCCGGACAGGGCCCTGCAGGGTGAGGAGGGAGGGCTTCCTAGACACACCTGGGCGGAAGGACAGACCGTGAGCTGCAGGGGCTGGTTCCTGTCACCTCCTCAGTGTCCTGTCCTGGCCCTTCAGGTCTCACTGTCTCTCACTCTTGGGGTCTCTGGGCCCAGGATCTCGCTTTTCACACCTGGGGCTGTTTGAGACATTTCAGACGCTTGGGTCCCCCTGCCACGTTGGCCACTCCTGTCTTCCTGGTCTGTCATCATCTGACTGAAATTCAGGAGGTGACAGCAAATAGCCTTTCTGATTCCCTTTCTCAGGTGAGTGTGACTGAGGATCCGTCCTCCCTCTCAGAGACTCCCATGGGGTCCCCTTTGTTCCTCAGCCCATCCCTCATTACCTTGCACTGGGTCCCTGCCATGACCAGTCATCAACAAAACTCCCAACAACTTGTCTTGTTTCCCAGACTTACATAAGAGAAGGCCATGGCATCCTCACCTGACACCAGGAGCTCCAGGGGTTAACTGGGACCCACCCACACCTGGGGATTGTTCCTGTTATAGCCATAGCATCTGAACGTCAATCTATGGCTGGGGGTCACAGGGCCCACAGGGAACAGGGCCTGGAAGTGCCCATAGGAGGTTTGCTGTGAGTCCAGTGTCCAGAATAGTTTTTGAACTCCTTCCTTAATCAAAATGAACTTGTCAAATTTCCACTGTGAGCCACACTGGAGGGTCACATTCCCCCCTGAGGTCACCACAGGGCTTGGCACGGCTGAGAGGGTGGGTTTAGCGTAGACTCCTAGGAGAGAAGGAGGCAGCCGTGTTAAATGGGGCTCTCACCTCCCACATCACCCCAGGCTGGGGCTATGAGAGGGAGACTCTCCTGAGAGCAGACCCCCATTCAGAGAGCAGAGCCTTGGACTGGGACCCCCAAGTGTCCTCTCACCTCTCAATATGAGCAGTAGAGGGTCACTGCGGTCTGACCACCTGGTCGGGCTATAATAGTAACAGCGATATGGCCCTGCATGTTGCACTGTCATGAATTGGATGTTGAACTTGGCCTTGTTCCCAGGCTCCAGTAGTTTCTGTCTGGCCAAGGGTGCTGAGGTTCCCTCTCTATCCAGTCGATACTCCTGGGCATCCAGGGTCCCCTGACACCATAAGGCCACAGGGTTACCCGGAGTGATCAAGTTGCTTGGCTCAGGGGAGTGGATTAAAAATGGCGGCTGAGTAACAGCTTCCCTGTAACTGGGCTTGGCGAATCTGGGGAGACAAGACTCCAGACATCTCTGGCCGGTGGGATCTGCCTATGATCATCCCTTTGAGGATACAGGGAGCCAGC
>CAUYPK010061038.1:0-37728 GCA_963574355.1 Loris lydekkerianus
TAATTGTCTTAACACAATAACTAAAAAAATGCCAGGAAGTCTATGTTAACCAGTGTGATGAAAATGTGTCAAACTGTTTATAAAACCAATGTATGGTGCCCCATGATCGCATTAATGTACACAGCTATGATTTAAAATTAATTTTAAAAAAAGGAGCACAGTAAGTAAAGCAAACAGAAAACCTTTAGAATGGGAGAAAATTTTTGCTGGCTATGTTTCCAACAAAGGTCTGATAAGTAGAATCTACAGAGAACTCAAACCTATCAATAAAGTAAGAACAAATAACCCCATTTCTATGTAGGCAAGAGACTTGAACCAAAACTTCTGTGATGAAGACAGGCACCTGGCCTACAAACACATGAAAAAATGCTCATCATCCTGACTCATCAGGGACATGCAAATCAAAACCACTCTGAGATATCATCTACCTCCAGTAAGAGTAGCCCACATCACAAATCCCCAAACTACAGATCCTGGCACAGATGCGGAGAGAAGGGAACTCTTCTAGTGGGAATGCAAGCTAATACAACCATTTTGGAAAGAAGTTTGGAGAACACTCAAGGAGCTAAAAGTAGACTTACCATTCAATCCTGCAATTCCTCCATAGGTATATACCCTGACAATCAAAAATTATTTTACAACAAAGACATTTGCACCAGAATGTTTATTGCAGCCCAATTCATAATAGCCAATACATGGAAACAGCCCAAGTGCCCATCAATCCATGAATGGATTAACTAATTCTGGTATATGTACACCATGCAGCCATAAAAGATGGAGACTTCACATCTTTTCTGTGTACCTGGATGGAGCTGGAACATATTCTTCTTAGTAAAGTATCGCAGGAATGGGGAAAAAAAGGTATCCAATGTACTCAATACTACTATGAAATCAATATGTAATCACCTATACACTCATATGAATGGCAAAACGTAACTATAGTCTAGAATGTAGAATGGAAGAGAAGAGACATGGGAGGGGAGGGGGGATGTGAGAGGAGGGAGGGCATTTGGGCGGACTTCACCTAATGTGCGTGATGCAATGGTACATTTCAAAACGATTAGGAAATAAGTATAATTGTGATGGATGTGTTACTTAGTTCAATGTAAGCATTTCACATTCTATATTGAAGCAGTAGCCTGAACCGCATAAATCCATCAATGTACAAAGTTATGATTTAATTTTAAAAAATGAAGACCTTAAACGGATAGGCAACAAAAACAAAAATAGATAAATAGAATTGCATCAAACTAAAAAAGCTTCTGCATAGCAAAGGAATCAATCCACAGTGTGAAGAGACAATCTATAGAATGGGAGAAAATATTTACAAACTATTCATCGGACAAAGAATTAATAATCAGAATATATAAGAAACTCACAACTGAATAGCATAAAAAATCCAATTTAAAAATGAGCAAAAGACCTGACCACACATTTCTTTAAAGACATAGAAATGGCTAACATATATTTTAAAATGCTCAATATCACTATCCATTACAGAAATGAAAATCAAAACAACAATGCAGTATCATTTCTCTCCAATTAGAATTTATTAAAAAGACAAAAATTAAAAGCTAGTGAGGATGCAGAGAAAAGGGAATTCTCCTTCACCATTGGTAGCTATGTAAATTAGTGTAGCCATTAATAAAAACAGCATGGACATTGCTTAAAAAACTGAAAATAAAACTACTGTATGACCCAGTAATCTCATTGCTAGGTATATATTAGGTTGTTTCAAAAGTTTTGTCCATTTTAATGTCATGTGTTTTTGTAGCTCCATATCTCAATAAATACTTATTCTACTGTGTCATGGTATATACTGATTGATGGAAAATTTTGTACTCTATACATTGATGCTGGTCATTTTTTTTACTTTTAATTTTTTTTATTCTTTTCAGCCTGTTACTATATGATGACATGAAGCGATTTTCGGTCAATTTTACTCTACGAATTCAAATTGAACCAAAGCGCTGCCAAAACAGCCCAAAAAATTGACCAGGCATTTGGCAATGATAGTGTTAATGAATGCACTATTCGCTGTTGGTTTGCGAAATTTTGTTCTGGAAATTTTAGCCTCAAAGATGAGCCCCAAAGTGGTCGATCTAGAGTAATCCAGGACAAGGATTTGAGGACCCTGGTGGAGACTGACCCATCACAAACGGTGCGTGGGATGGTGGAAGAACTGGGTGTCAGCTCCCATGCAGTTTTTGATGGTTTAAAACGTAGTGGAAAGGTCAAAAAGTTCGAAAAGTGGGTGCCCCACGATTTAAACGACCGACCGAAATTGTCACGTTTCAAGGTTTGTTCTTCATTGCTTTTGCGCAACCAAAACGATCCTTTTTTGGATCAGATCATCACGTGATGAAGGGTGGATTCTCTATGACAATAGGAAATGTTCATGACAGTGGTTGGACACCGATGAGCCACCCAGGCACTTCCCAAAGGCGAAACCCCATCAAAAAAAGATCATGGTTACTGTATGGTGGTCAGCGGCTGGTGTGATTCACTATACCTTTCTGCAACCAGGCCAAACCATCAAAGCAGAGTCCTATTGTGAGGAAATCAATGAAATGTACCGAAAATTGCATCAGCAGCAGCCAGCACTGGTCAACAGAAGAGGTCCGATCCTGCTCCACGACAACACCCGGCCACACGTCTCACAAATCACCATCTGAAAATTAAAGGAATTGAGCGTCGAAGTTATGCCCCACCCACCATACTCCCCAGACCTCTCGCCAACCGACTACTATCTTTTCAAGCACTTCGATAACTTTCTCACCGGTAGAACCTTTGCCAATCAGGACCTAGTAAAAACGGCCTTCGTTGACTTCACCGAATCCCGAGCACCCAATTTTTATGCCAACAGGATTAATCAACTTGTGTTATGTTGGCAAAAGTGCACTGATTCAAATGGCGCTTATTTCGATTAAATTGAATAAATATTCACTGAGATATTACAGTTTAAAGTAGACTCATAAAAACAGACAAAACTTTTGAAACAACCTAAAAGTATGGACATCAGTACATTGAAGAGGTATCTGCATTCCCATTTTTATTGCAGCAGTATTCACAATAGCCAAGTTATGGAATCCATCTAAGTGTTTATCAATGGATGAATGGATGACGTAACTGTAGCATATACACAGTGGCATATCGTTCACCCATAAAAAAGGATGAAATCCTATCATTTTCAGCAATGAGGATGAAACTGAAGGTCATTATGTCAAGTGAAATAAGTCCGGCACAGAATGACAAATACTGCATGTTATAACTCATATGCGGAGGATAAAAAAGTGGATCTTATGGAGGTAGAAAATAGAATGGTGATAACCAGGGACTAAAAAGGAAAAGGGAGAGAGAGAATGAAGCAAAGTTGGTTAACAGGTACAAAAATACAGTTAAACACAAGTAGTCAATTCTAGTATTTGACAGTAAAGAAATTATGATTAGCAATAATTTATTGTGTATTTTAAAACAGGTAGAAGAGTTGAATTCTAATGCTCCCAAGGAAAAGAAAAGGGAAATATTTGAGGTGATGGATATCTCACTCTTTCTGATTTAATCATTACACATTATATACAGGTCTCAAAATATTACATGTATTCCCCAAATATGTGCAACTATTTCATATCAATAAAAAGGAAGTAGGTTCGGTGCCGGCAGCACAGTGGTTACAATGCCAGCCACATACCCCAGGAGTGGTGGTTTCAAACCCAGGCAGGGCCAGCTAAACAATAATGACAACTGCAACAAAAAATAGCTGGGCATTATGGCAGGCCTCTGTAGTCCTAGCTACTTGGGAGGCTGAGGCAAGAGAATCACTTAAAGCTCAAGAGTTGGAGGTTGCTGCGAGCCATGAAGCCACGCCACTCTACTGAGGGTAACAGTGAGACTCTGTCTCAAAAAAAAAAAAAAAAGAAGTAAATAATACAAAGGCATATGCAGGGTAAAATGTAAAGGATGGAAAGTTGTGTATAATACAAAGATTTATAGAAAGAATCGGGAGTGTGGATATTAATATCAGATAAAGTAGAATAGAAGCAAATTAAATTTCTCAAGACAAAGAGAGACACCACATTGTGGTAAAAAGCTAATCACCATGAACAAATTACAATCCTAAATATGTATATATCAAACAAAAGAGCCTTAAAATATATGAAGGTGGCCAGGCGTGGTGGCTGACTACCATAATCCTAGCACTCTGGGAGACCAAGGCAGGTGGATTGCTTGAGCTCAGGAGTTCCAGACCAGCCTGAACAATAGTAAGACCCTGTCTCTACTACACATAAGGACTATCCAGGCATGGTGGCACATCCCTGTAGTCCCAGCTACTCAGGAAGCTGAGAGAAGATCGCTTGAACCCAGGATTTTGAAGTTGCTATGAGCTATGATGACACCAGGACCCCTACCCAGGGTGACAGAGTGAGACTCCGTCTCAAAAAAAAGTATGTACATATTTATATACCTATTTGTATGCATATGTATATATATGTACATGTATATATGAAGGAAAACCTGATATAGCATAAAGGAGAAATAAACAACCCCAAAATTATACTAGGCATCTTCAATAGTGCACTCTCAGCAATTAATAAAACTGTTAGACAATATATCTAAAAAATACAAAAGAATTGAACAATACATGATCTCTGAATATGATATAATTGCTACATACACACACTCAGTGTACCGATAAAGTTATGTATTTTAAATTGCACATGAACCCTGTGTGTGTGTGTGTGTGTGTGTGTGTGTGTGTGTGTATAGTGAGAAAGCACACTCTAGCACCAGCGGAAAACACATTTTTTTCAAATACTCATGGAGCATTCAGCAGGATAGATCACACCTTGGGAACAAATTTCAACAACATTAAAAATATCAACATCAAACAAAGAATGTTCTCTAACCATAAAGGAATGACATTAGTAATCAATAACAGAAAACAGAAAATCTACACATGCTTGGAAATTAAACAACCCACTTCTACATATATCATAGATCAAAGGAGAAACCTGAAAGGAAATTTTCAAAATAAGTAAAACTGAATGAAAAAGAAAACAAAAAATATTAACATATGTGGGCTATAGTAGAGCAATAATGAGAGGGAAATTTATAGTTAAATGCTTACATTAAAAAGAAAAAACTTCTAAAATCAACAATCTAAGTTTCTATCCTAATAAACTAGAAAATGAAGAGCAAAGTAAACATAAAACAAGCAGAAAAAAAGAAATAATAAAGATGTAAATAGAAAATTATATCAAAACAGGAAAATTATATAGACCATCAATACAGCAAAAGCTAGTTCTTTGGAAATACTAATACAATTAGTAAAACTTAAGTAAAACTGACAGAGAAAAAAAAGAGAAAAGACATAAATTACCAATATTAAGAATGAAATAAGAATATCACTACAGATCTTATTAGCATTAAAAAGATAACAGAGAATATTGACAAATAATACTCTTAAAATACACTACTTAGAATAAATAAATGAATTCATCAAAAACTACAAGATAACCCAGTTCAACTGAGATATAAGAAATATGTAACTATTACAGAAAATAATTTGTAATTTAAAAAGAAACCTATAGGCCCTTGGCTTAACATGAAAATACAAGAATAACCAAATATTGAAACAATTAATATTTATTTTACACAATCACAGATAATATAAGAATAGAAAATAATACCAAACTAATTTTCTGAGACAATTATCCTTGGAGATCAGGAATAAGACAAGGATGTCTACCCCCTGTACCCAATTCTATTCAACATAGTATTGGAAGTCCTAGCCAAGGCAATGGGGGTGGGAAAATAAATTGATATTAGAAATGAAGGAGTAAAATTATCTCTACTTACAGATGGCGTATCTCTTATATGCAAAAAACTCTAAAGATTCCACACAAAAATCTTAGCACTAATAAATAAATTCAGTAGAGCTTCAGGATATAAATCAATACACAAAAATCAACTGCAATACAGTAACAATGAACAATTCAAAAAGGAAATTTAAAAAATGATTTATAATAGAATAAAAATACAGAGCAATAAATAAAAATAATAAAATATTTATGAATAGACCTAACCAAAGTCTAACCAAAGCAAAAGACTTACACACTGAAAACTAAAAAAGAGACTTACAAACTGAAAGAAATTAAAGACTTTAATTGAATCCCATTTATTAATTTTTTGGTTGCCCTGATTGCAGTTAGTGCCTTAGTAACAAGTTCTTCGCCTAAGCTAATATATAGAAGAATTTTTCCTACATATTCTTGTATAATCTTTATGATTTCATGTCCTAGGCTTAAGTATTTTATCCATCTAGAATTAATTTTTGTGAGTGGTGAGAGGTAGTGTCCCGCTTCATTCTTCTGCATGTGACTACCCAATTTTACCAGCACCATTTATTGAATAGGGCTTCTTTTCTCCAGTTTATGTAGTTGTATGCTTTGTCAAAGCTCTGTTCCATTGGACTATGTCTCTATTTTTGTACCAATATCATGGTGTTTTTTATTACTTTAGCCTCTTAGTATGGTTTGAAGTCTGGTAATGTGAAGCCTCCAGATTTATTCTTTTTAAACTAATAAGGGGGATTTTATTAAACTACAAAGCATTTCAATAGCTAAGGAAACAATCTACAGAGAAAATAGACAACCTACAGAATGGGAGAAAATATTCACAAGCTATACATCCAATAAAAGGCTAATATCCAGAATTTATATATATTAAAAAAAAAAAACTCAAGCAAATCAGCAAGAAAAAAGAAGCAGCCCTATTAAAAAATAGGCAAAGGGCATGAATAGAAGCTTATCAAAAGAAGAAAGACAAATGGCCAATTAACGCATGAATAAATGCTCAATGTCATTAATCAACAGGGAAACAAAAATTAAAACCACAATGAGATATCACTTTATCCCAGATAGACTGACTTTTATTAAAAAGTTCAAAAACAATCAATGCTGTCAAGGATCCATAGAGAAAAGAACACTTATACACTGTTGGTGGGACTGCAAAGTAGTATAACCCCTTTGGAAAATAGTATGGCGATTCCTCAAAGAAATAAAAGTAAACCTACCATTTGATCCAGCAATCCCACCATTGGGTATCCACCCAAAGGAAAAGAAGACTTTTCATCAAAAAGACACCTGCACTTGAATGGTTATCGCAGCACAATTCGCAATTGCAAGATGTGAAATCAATCCAAGTGCCATCAATTCATGATTAGATTAATAAAACTATCATATGATTAAAATAGTACCATGGAGTACTACTCAGCCATAAAAAGATGAATAGAACCTTTTCACAAAAAAATCTGGAAGGAACTGGAGACCATTTTCCTAAGCAAATATGTCAAGGATGGAAAAATAAACATCACTATTCAATTGGAACTAACCAATGAGCACACATGAGTAAGAAGGAAATAAAACTCAGAGGAAATCAACCAGGGGGAGGGGGAAGAGAGGAGGGACAAAAATCTACCTAATGGGTACAATGAACACTATTTGTGTGACAGGCAAAACTATCGCCAGGACTCCAGCATTACAAAACAATGCACGTAACCTATAACATTTGCACCCCCTTAAAATTTTGAAATTTAAAAAGTAAATAGTATGATAGTATTAAAAAATAAAATTAAGCTTCTGGGTGCAGGACACAATTACAACAGGGACTCTTACTAACAAATGCAAAGATTGTAATCTAATTTTTTGTACTTTCACATTAATCTGAAATTTAAAAAATAAAAATAAAAAAGTAAAATAAAGTAAATGAAATGTAGAAAAAGGATACAAGCAAATGGAAATACTTTCTATGCATATGAATTAAAAGTTAATATTGATTTTTTGTTTCTTTTGTGAGACAGAGTCTCACTATGTCACCCTCGATAGAGTTCTGGGGTGTCACAGCTCACAGCAACCTCCAACTCTTGGGCTTAAGAGATTCTCTTGCCTCAGCCTCCCAAGTAGCTGGGACTACAGGTGCCTGCCACAACACCTGGGTATGTATATGTGTGTGTATATATATATATATATATATATATATATATATACTTTTTTTTTTTTGGTTATTGTTGCAGTTGTTTAGTTGACCTGGGCCGGGTTTGAACCTGCCACCCTCAGTGTATGTGGCTGACACCATAATCACTGTGCTATGGGCACCTAGCCAATATTGATTATTTTTAAGATGTCAATATTACCCAAAGTGATCTACAGATTTAGTACAATCCCAACAGCATTTTTGGAAAAAAAAAAAAAAAAAAAAAAAACAAGGATTCTAAAACGTGTGTGGTGTTTCCAGGGACCCTGAGTAGCCAAAACAATTTTGAAAAGAACGAAGCCAGAGACCTCACTCTTCCTGATTTCAAAGCATTCTACAAAGCTACAGTAATCAAAATGATGTGGTAATGGTATAAAAATAGACATGTAGACCAGTGAAATCCAGAAATGAATTCTCACATATCTGGTTAAATGCTTTTTGACAAGAATGCTTAAGATTACTCAATGGGGAAAGAATATTCTCCTCAACACATGGTGTTAGGGAAACTGAATATCCACATACAAAAAAAAAAAAAAAATTGGACCCTTATCTTACACCATAAACAAAAATTAAGTCAAAGTGGATTAAAGAGTTAAAGATAAGACCTAAAACTAAAAAAAAAAAAACTCCTAGAAGAAAGAACAAGAGAAAAGCTTCATGACATTAGATTTGGCCAAGAATTTTCAATTATGACACTAAAAGCAAAAATAGGCAAATGGGACTACATTAAACATAAGAACTTTTGTACATTCCAAGTTGAATATAAAATCAGCATATTCTACCGCATAAATCCTTTAATGTATACAGTTATGATTTAATTTTTTAAAAGTAAAATGGTAAAAAACATAAAAGAACTTTTGTGCATGTAAGGACAAAATCAACAGGTGAAAAAGGCAACATATAGAAGGGGAGAAGAAATTTTAAAATTATGTATTTGGGCTTGGCACCTGTATTTCAGTGGCTAGGGCACCAGCCACATACACTGAAGCTGGTGGGTTTGAATCCAGCCCGGGCCTGCCAAATGACAATGATAACTACAACTAAAAAATAGCCAGGTTTTGTGGCAGGCACCTATAGTCCCAGCTACTTGGGAGGCCAAGGCAAGAGAATGGCTTAAGCCAAAGAGTTGGAGGTTGCTGTGAGCTGTTGACACCACAGATCTCTACCCAGGGAAACATAGTGAGATTGTCTCAAAAAAATTATGTATTTGATAAAGAATTAATAAACATACTATATAAAGAAAGTCTACAACTCCACAACAAAAAAAATCAAATAACCTAATTAAAAACAGGCAAAGAGCTTAAATAGACATTTTTACAAAGATGATATGCAAATGGCCAACAAGTATATTGAAAGATACTCAACAGCAGTAATCATAAAGGAAATACAAATCAAAGCCACCATGAGATATTACCCCATACCCATTAGGCTAGTATCAGAAAACCAGAAAATAAATGTCATTGATGATACAGAGAAATTGGAACCCTTGTACACTACTAATGGGATCGTAAAACAGCACAACTGCTATGAAAACAGTGTGGTAGTTCCTAAAAAGTTAAAAATACAAGTACCATATGATTCAGCATTCCTGCTTCTGGATATATACACAAAATAATTGAACTCAGGATCTCAAATATTTGCACATCCATGTTCACAGCAACACCATTCACAATAGCTAAGAGGTGGAAGAATTCCAAATGCCCATTGCCAACTGAATGGATGAACAAAATGTGGTATATACATAAAATAGGGTATTATTCAGCCTCAAAAAATAATGGAATATAACTTAGCTTTAAAAAATGAGGAAATCTTGCCACATACTATAGCATGAATGAACCCTGAAGACATTATACTAAGTGAAATAAGCCAGTCACAGAAAAGCAATACTGTATAATTCCACTTATATGAACTTTGTAGAAGTCAAAATTCTTAGATACAGAGAATAGAATGGTGATTTTCTGGACCTAGGGAAGGGGAGAAGCAGTAGTTGTTTATTAGATATAGAGTTTTAGTTTTGCAAGACAAGTTCTAAAGATGAGTTGCACAAAAATGTGGCTATATTAACATACACTTAAAACTGGTTAAGATGAAAAATTTTATGTTATGTATATTTTATCACAATGAAGATTTATAAAAAGGCTAAAGAAGAAAAAATCACATATCATGTCTATTTATATCAAAAAAGCAGTAATGAAATCCAACAGCCATTAATAGTAAAAACTCTCAGCAAACTAGGAATAAAGGTAAATTTTCTCAACTTAATAAAGAGCAGCTACAAAAAAACCTACAGTTAAGATCATATTTAATGGTGCAATCCTAAATTATTTCCCCCTTATATCATCATAAAATGTTATCTGTTCTCACCACACTTACTTAGCATAGTAACACAGAAATTCTAAGTAGTATAATAGAAAGAAAGAAAGAAAGAAAGGAGGAAGGAAGGAAGGAAGGAAGGAAGGAAGGAAGGAAGGAAGGAAGGAAGGAAGGAAGGAAGGAAGGAAAAAAAGATGCCAAAGGTACATAGATCAGAAATAAAGAAGTAAATCTGTCCTATTGGCAAATGACCTGTCTAAACATTCTAAAGAATCTACAAAAAAAAAAAAAAAAAAATCTTGTAGAACTAATAAATGACATCAGCAAATTTATGGGGTACAAGCTCAATGCACATCACTTGTCTATTTACTAACAAGTATATAGAAATAGACATTTAAAACACTATGCTATTTATGATCATTCCATAGTAAAGGAAATACTTAGGCACAATCTAAAAACAGTACATGGAGTATCTGTATGCTAAAAATGTAAAAATGCTGATGAAAGAAATCTTAGAAGACCTAAATAAATGGAGAGGCTTGCCATGTTCATGGAGTGGAAGGCATAACAAAATAAAGATGACATTCCCACAAAGGATCAAAATCTAAGCAAGGCTTTTTTTTTTTTTTTTTGTAGACATAGACCAGTTTGAGATTAAGTTTATATGTATGAAATAATTTACAGTCCCACCAACAGTGCACAAGTGTTCCCTTTTTCCCACATTCTTGTCAACACTAGTTATCTTTTGTATTTTTGACAATAGCCATTTTAACATGGTTTGAGGCGATGGCTCATTGTGGTTTCAATTTGCATTTCCCTGATGATTGGTGATATTAAGCATTTTTATGAAAAACAGTATGGAAGTTTCTCATTAAAAAAGTATAATATGATACGGTAATCCTCTCTCTCTCTCTCTCTCTCTCTCTCTCTCTCTATATATATATATATATATATATATAGGTAATGAAATCAATATGTCTAAGACATATCTGTACTTCCATATTCAAGGCAATGTTATTCACAATATCCAAGTTATAGAAATAACTTTTGTGTCCATCAATAGACGAATGGGTAAGGAAATGTGGTATCACACCACTGGAGAAAGGAGGAATTAGAATCTCGGACTCTTTGATGGCAAAATCCAAGTTCTTTCTACAATATCCTAGTACCTCTGGCCTCTTGGAGTTCATAGTATACAATACTTTTCTAAGCACACACATGTTCCACTACTTAAAATTTTGGTTGAAAGCAATGGTGTGTTGGTAAATGGCTAACAAATGATTCTCAAAAATAAAAAAGTCCTTAATTGGTAGTCTTTGTCATTTTTCACAGAGTATATAATCCCACCATGGCCAATTTCAAGTTACCAGTTTCACTGAATGCAAAGACAGGATGAGGTGCACACAATATACACCATCTCAAACTGGTGCAAACTGGCCTAACCACATCATTAGTCATGATCAATAGGAATGATTTTCTTCCCAATGTAAATAAAATGGATTTTGTGAGAAAGATGTCTGAAGCTCACAGAACGGGAGGAGACTGAAAAAAGTAACTCAAGAACTAGATAGAAAGCACAAAACACAAAGATAGGAATGGTCTGATCAGGATGCTACCTTGGAGCTAGGATCACATAAACCAACATTTTCATTCTTAGGTTAATTACTTAAGTTTCAAAGTCCAAGGAGAGGGCATGTTAATGATTACCAGTAGGTTGCATGCTGCCCCTTTGCAATAGTAGGCTAGAGAGAGGAATAATATGGCTTACTCCTTTTCTATAGGAGGAAGTAAACATATGAACATGTCATCCCACAAAGACTATGTTTTGGTTTTCTATTAATGCATAACAAATGACCATATAGTAGCCAAAACAACATCCATTTATTATTTCCTAGTTACTGTAGGCCGAAAGTCCAAGTTCAGGCAAGACTGAAATCAAGTTGTTAATAGGGATGCTTTTGTAACTGGCCCCAAGAAAAATTTCAACATTCCTGTAGGTGTCCCTTAACCAAAACCTTGACCATGGTAGATTTTCTGCAAGACAAAGGAGTTGAGAACCTGAAGGATCCTGGGCAGACTTCCTGTCTGCCAGAGTCACCATCCTCCACTTGCCCCCAATCTATGGTGGTATCTTATTAGTTATACCACAACCTGCCCCAAGGCATGTAGCCCCCCCCTTTAGTTAGATGTATTTGAAGCAGCTTCTTCATATTAAAAATTCCTTTCTTCTTTAGCAGTTCTTGTCTCAATAATCAGATCTTTCAGGGAAAAGCAACCAGACCTAGACTTGGAGTTTTGACAGCATATTTCTTTTTGAAGCCTTCCAATCTCATTCAGATTGTCGAGAGAACTCCTATCCTTTCAAGTATAGGTCTGAGGTCCTCATTTTTTTGTTGGCTATCAGATGGAGGCCTCATTTAGTTCATAGAGACCACTGATATTCTTTGCCATGTAACTCTCTCCATCTTCAAGTCCAGGAATGGAGATCCATGCATCTCCTTCTCACTCTTCAGATCTCTCTTGCCAAGACCAGTGCAGCTCCCTGAAAAATCTCACCTGACTATGTCAGGCCCACCTAAGATAATCTCCCTATTCAAAAGGTCAACAGATTTTGGACTTTAATTATATGCCCCAAATCCTTTCACAGCAGCGTTTAGATTAGTGTTTTATTGAATAACTACCATAAAATTAGATACGCAAGGAGGTGGAGATTTTGCTGGCTGTCAGCAGGAGGCCTCACTTAGCTCATAGAGGCCACTTATATTTTTTGCCATGTAGTACCTCCCCCCCATCTTCATTTTTTTAATGGGAAAATTTTATTATCCTAAAAGGTAATAAAGTGTAATTAAGTGTCATTAGAAAAAGTGAGCTAATAGTCACTATAGCTCATTTGGCTAACATCTACACATACTTTTTGCCATCTCGCCCTGAAATTTCACAACAGTGAATGAATCATTCTGTAAGATAATAGGTGGTGGTAAGACATTAAGTACAGTAGGTAGAGAAAGCAAATCAATACCTAGATTATTCACTTATTCCACAGAGATTGTAATTCCAACTGATTCTTCCAAGATGTAATGATTCCAATGTAATTAACCCACCTCCAGATACTTGAGTGGTCTTTTTCAGGTTGGTGCAGATCAGAAACTAAGTATAATGTTGGAATAAGGTGAGGTCAGCAATGGGGGCAGTTGAGCCTATAGATAAGGCCATCCATAGCTTCTCCTTTCATGCCTCCATGACCACTTTTTAAAGGTACCCATGCACAAGAGTAGCTGAGGAAAGAGACTGGCTGATGCTGATTACTGAAAGTCCATTAAACACAGATAAGAGCATAGGTGGTGGTAAGACATAAGTATAGCAGGTCCTCTCATGCTCTGGACCAATCCCAAGAAGTCCACATACCACTTCCCTAAATTTCTTTTTCAGGTATTTTTCTCAATGTCCTCATTCAAAATCTCTGCTAATTAGAATGAATCATTATCCCTGAACTTGGATCTCAATGCAACCATTTATATTACTTTAAGTTACCGTATATACTCAAGTATATACGGTATCTCTCTTTGAGTAGTGAATGCACTTTTTTTTGTATGATGAATAACTGCATCATATTATAGTGTCCTTTACTCAAAAGGTGCAATGTCAAGAAATACGTGTAGTAGAACTTTAGTGAATACTTGTTAAAAATATTTTTCTATCATTTTTATATCATTTAAAACTTACAAAATATTTACAAGAATAGTAAAAAGAATTTCTATCTACACTTAACCTAGATTCTTAGATGTTAACATTTTACCACATTTGTTTTATCCTCCCTCTCTCTCTCTTAGTCTTTTCTTTCTGTATCCATTTCTCTGTACACAAATACAATTTTATGTTTTGAAAATTACAAAAATATGCTCTTACAGAAAACAGTACAATAATCAAAATAAGACCATTAACACTGACACAATGTTGTTACATAATCTGAAGACCTTTTTTCAGATTCTTCCAATTTTGCAAATTGTACCAGAATTTCAGGAGCAGGGAAGAGACAGAATGGAATCTATTCTGAGGCATAAGCAGGGTAGAATGGCCTAATGAAGCCTGAGTAAGGTGTAGTCCACAGAGATGGAGCTAAGGGAACTTCCACAGGCACTAGGCCTCCTTTGCCAGTCCCAGGCCCCAACAATATACCCCCCTTCTTTCTTCAGGTCCCCTAAAAATCTCTTTTGACTTTCCATACTCTTGGTGTTGCTTGTAACCACAGTCCTCTAAATAAACTTTTCTGGGACTGATTGCCCAGTATTCTTCCACCTCTTCAGCATCTAACATGGCTTGGAGGATCAGCAGAACTCCATCCATGTTACATAAATCTCACAGACCACAATCCTCATGCATCACACAGCCAGCCGTTTAAATCCCTCCCTAAAGGGTAGTCCTGATCTGCACAAAGTATGGAGGACAAAACCTCAGGGAAAACCTGTGTTTACCGTGGGGGCTTATGGACAGATGATTGGCTGTTCTTTTCTAAGGCTGCAAAGTGGAGCCCATCTACCTAAATGTGGAGGCCATGAACACATACCAAAAGAAGTGAGGTGGGTGGGGGTGACTCTGTGGCCCAAGCAGGCTGTAGACACAGCACATGGCAAAAGCCCTCTCTCCTACAGAAAAACTGCCCCACTCCCCAGACCTCAGAGATTTTGTACCAACAGGTGGAATAACCAGACTCCAGAAATGCAGGATCCATAGCCCAGACTCAAGGCACCATAAAGACACAGGGCTGGGGCCACTCCTGTCAGAAGAGCTTCAGCCTGAGATTCCCCCAAGCCTTCCCCAAGTCTGCCTGAGAAGAGGGTAGGGATCAAGGCCTGGCTGAAAGGGGAGGCTGACAGTGAAGACAGGATGTGGGAAGGAGCTGGGGACCTAGACTGCTGTCATCTTCCTATTAATCTGAGGCTCTCTTCTCACAATGTGGACACTACCTGGGAGCCTAAGGAAGCCCTGGACACTGTTTCTACCCACTAATGTCCTGGATACTGTCCTAGGAGGCCAAATTACCTTTGTTCTTGTTTTGTTTTTGTTTTTTTTTTTTTTTTTTTTTTCTACCTCAGGCTCTACCCTTGCCCACGTACCAGCAAGCCCTCAAGGAAATTATGGCCTAGGCCTAATTTGCTACTCAGAGGAAGAGTCTATTTCAGCATAGACCTTAGAAGATCATCTAGGTATTTGTTGACAGTCACAGCTAAGAAGGCCTAACTCTGCATGGAGCTTCGTTTTACTTTCTTAATTCTTATTCTCTAAAGGCCCCGTTTTTCCCCCACAGGAGAAAAGAGGCTATTGTGAGACTGTCCATAAGACTCTGTCTCTGTGATGAGGCCCTGATTCTAGAGGGGTGGAAGACTGTGAGGGATTCCCAGAGGGATGGGTTCTTGGATGGCATTTCCGTAGATAGCTAAAAGTGGCAATGTGGCTAGGGGTATGGCATTTTCCTTCTTACACAGAAGACTGTGACACTCACAGTGTTCTCTACATCAACCTCTGTCCTGGAGTTATTTCACTTTCCAGATAGATAGTACAATGCCCTGGAACCATGGGACAGAAATGTCATCATCTCTTCCCTTCAACTACCTACTCTCTGGGTCTTATTTCACCTGGAGTTCTGTCTCCTCTGTTTTATTATTTCACTTCTTTCAGTGTCTCTACAGGACACCTTGCAATGTAACTATCACATTATGAGTCACATAAGTGACACTGAATAAACTATACTAGTTCACGGGTCTTGTTAACACTTGTATTCAATGATCCCTCCTTTGTTTCTATAAGCAGAATGGAGACCAAAAACCCCATTCTTGGCAAGGGAAAACACCCCCAGAAAAAGGGAAAAATTAAAAAGTAAGCTGAGTGAGGCAAAACAAAGAACAGTCAGCTAGTTTACCTTTAAACTAGCCGCTGCTGAATTTTTTATTTGAGCAAGTTTCCTACTTTTCCTGGAAGCCTGGCCTTCCAGGGGGATAGAGCTTACAAACATCTCTGCTGGGTCTTTGAACACTCTGAAGAAAATAATGACCACAGAAGATGCTGTGCCAAGGCTTGGCAAGATACATTAACTAGGCCGTTTCCTTCCCAGTAAACAGTCAAAGCAAATACCCATTGTGGAGATCTATATTTGGCTGGGGCAGCCATCAAGGGAACAGCTTAAGCCCCAAAATATAGGTAGGAGAACTTACATTTCTTTTTTTTTTTTTTTTTTTGTAGAGACAGAGTCTCACTTTAACGCCCTCCGTGGCATCACACATCACACTGCTCACAGCAACCTCCAACTTCTGGGCTTAGGCAATTATCTTGCCTCAGCCTCCTGAGTATGAACTTACATTCCTTATTGGAGAAGACGCTCTGTGGTGATGATGAGAGGAAAATTCCTCTCTCCCACTGATTCTTCAGAGGAGATTGACGCCAGTGGCATTTTACTCCACAGTGAACTAGTGGGATTAACATTCACCTAAGAATCTGTGTGTGTGACCACAGACAGGAGGCTGCCCCCCATATAAGTTTCAGGTTTCATATTTCCCAAGGCTGCTCAGACCCTTAATATTAATGATTATAGAAACAATAGGAGCTGATATGCTCACTCAGAAAAGCTGCTGACACCTTTATTCCCTTCCTCAGCTTACCTTTTGGGTTATTGAGCAAATAGCTTTCCTTAAAAGCTTAGTGGAACTGACACTCGGGGTCATAGTCAGAACCCCACAAACAGGTGGTGGTCCCCTGTGTTCCCACCTTTGAAAATTCGATTCTGTGTCTCTTGTCTCTTTCTCATCATTTCTAAATTAATATTTCTTCAGTCATTGCTGCCAGATCCACAGGTCTTAGCAGACCCTGCCCTCAAGGCAGGATAACAGCAGTTTCTCAGTCCAGTAGCTGGATCTACCCACATTTCTACCCATTGAAACCTGATATACTTTTCACACTAGAGCTGAGGCCCTGTTGATCTCTCCCCAAATACAGAGGAAAAAAAGGGAGCACATCTAATTCACTTTGCAATTTCAATGTTTATTTCTGATACCAAAACTTAACAGCACACAAGGAAAAAAGAAAGCAACAGACAGGGAACAGCAAATAAATTTATCTTGCATGCCACTTTCAGTCAACAGGATGTGGCTCTCTAGATAGCTGGGTTTAGAAGGAGTCTGAGGCTTCAGCCTCACTCAGGGGAAACTGTATTGCAATTGATTAGCAATTTCTGTAAACATAATAAAGAAAAAGTAAAAAATCAATGATATGTTATCAAATATCAAGAAATATAAATACCAGTGTTTCCCTATGCTTCCCTCATCTCCTCACCGTGTGTTTCCTATGAGTCTTGACTCATGCACATAAATACCACCCCATGGACCCTATATTACCCAAAGACACTACATGTCTAATCCAATACCTACCCAATATCTCACTCCACCCAGAAGAAACCAATGGCACCAAAGTTGGCAGCAAAGTTGGCACCAGCTGTACCACCAGGGCTGATAATAGGGCCGGCAAAGGTCTGAGGAAATCTAGAGCGGGCATTCTGGTGGTATCTGGCCCAGAAGGTAAATGGGATTCTGGACCAGGGATCTCCAAAATCTCCTTCCTCATCCCAGGTCAGCAGCTCAAACTCAATGTCATCCCAGCTCCAAGGCCCAGACACAGCCTCATCTCCAATTCCCATGCGAGTTCTTGCTTCAGCCCGTGCTTCAGCCTCAGCTGCAGCAGCATCCAGAGCATCCAAGGCCTCATCTGCAGCCTCCATAAACTGTGCAGTCCAGTCACGAGGGTCTCTCTTCTGAACCTGAGATGAGGAATAGAAAAGAAAAGAAAACCTATTTACAACAGTCAAGATATGCTATCAACTTAAGTGTTCATCAATAAAAGAATAAAGGACATGTGATATATATGTAGTATACATACACAAAATGGGATGCTATTCATCCTTTAAAAAGACAGAAACTCTGCCATTTTCAATGATATGGATAAAGCAGGATAAATTTCACATTGTGCTGTGTGAAATAAGCCAGACACAGAAAAAAAAAAACTGCATGAGCTCACTCATATGTGGAATCTTAAAAAGTCAAAGTTATAGAAGCAGAGAGTAGAATAGCGGTTGCCAGGGGTTGTGGTGGTGGGGAACGGGAAGATATTTGGCTAGAGGGTACAAAGGTTCAGTTAGATAGGATAAACTCTGGAGATCTATTGTACAACATGATAACTATAGTTAATAATGTTTGTCAAATAATAACATTTGAAAATTGCTAATATAAGATATTTAAATGTTATCACCATCAAAAATAATGCATGTATGAAGTAGTGGGTAATTAACTTGATTTAATCATTTATATATATATATATATATATATATATATATATATATATATAATCAAAACGTCATTGTATCCCATAATATAATTTTTATTATTGAATGAAAAATAAATGAATGAAAAAAAGAAGACCCTTAAAAATCACACTGCACAACCATAAATATATACAACTTTTATTTGCCAATTATACATTAAGAAAACTTGGAAAAAATAAAAATATTTAAAAACATGAAAAAAAATCAACAAAACCCATATTATTATTAAATAAATGTTAAGTACCTAATACACATTAAGGTTACATTATAGCGACAACAACAAATACCACCAGTAATATGGTATCTCCTACACGCCATACCAAAGATCTCATTCCTGCTCTGGACCTTTCCCAGCCAATAACCCTTGACCTAACAATTCTGGAGCAGTTCCATTACCTCTGCAATGAATCTCAGCACTTTCATCTTGCTAGTCTCATGGTAGGAACGGAGGCCCCAGAGGAACTCATACTCAGGAGGGTTGCTGTTGGGCACTCGTCTATAGTCCAGGTATCTGAAAGAGCAAAAGTCTTTTTGTCTATCTACTCAGGCAAAATGGTAGTCTACTAATGCAAAATAATCCTAGGTTTTGAAACATCATATTTCAGGTAGCAACTCCTCCTCAGGCTCATTCCTAAATACAATCGGGGTTTTACCCTTTAATTATCAAGCTTGGAATTCCTATGCCTTCCACTGCTTCTGCACTTAAGCAATCACTTAAAGTTGCAGGGGAGGCTTGTGTAGAGTCACAGAAAGGATCATCTTACCCCTTCTGCCTGCTGTAGCTCCAGGTTCTTCTAATCTTGCCAATGAGCCACAGATAGACCCACTGTGATGCTTATGCTGCAGGGCACAAGCCTGAGCCTTACCCAGCTGTGGGGCAATTCAACTACACTGCAGTAAAATTCAATCACGAGGAGTACTGTATATGCCCATACATTCTCCTGAGTACATGTGTGCTTCTGTGTATGTATGTACAGGCATAGTGTAAGAAACGAGCTCGGGCTCAAAGGGCTTTCTGAGGCTAACTAGTATACTTGAAAAATCATGAGGACCAATAAAAACCCCTGAGACAACACTTACTTCTGCTTTACAAACTCATATGTAAGAAGTTTCCTTAGATCTCCAAGGAGGGGATGTCTCACCCTAATAATAAAAAAAGGAAGCCATAATCAGACACTATGACTTTGCCCAGAGAAAAGAACTTTCAGGCACAGAGGTCAGAGATGAGAAAAAAGACAGAGGGATCAGGACTGTTTACCCATCCACCCAGGTCACATCCTTGGGCTCTGAACCTCCCCAAACTAAACCCCTCAGACCACCATGTTAATGCAATCCTGTGACCATCCTCTGTTGCCAAAGGATGATACAAACAGGCAAGAGATGAGAGAGCCCAATCATACCCAGGACGCAGTCCCATCTTGCGTAGTGCCTCCCAAAGAACAGCTGTATTGGGAGGCAAGAGGAGACAAGGGATGGAAAATGAGCATGGAAACCAGGCTGCAGCCAACCCCCAGCTACAGGTCTAGCCACTCACCCTCACTGGCTCGGTTGCCGTTCATAAAGATGACACCCAGAATCACCAAGAGGAGCCCCAGTTTGGGTGTGTCTTTGGTCCTATATAAGCACAAAAAGAATGTATTTTTAGCAGCCATTTGCATGAGACCTCAGCCAGCTTGCCCATCTAGCCTCCCCAATATTCATAAGCTAGGGAAGAATTAGACCCCAGCACTGCCCATGACCTGGATCCTGGACTCTGAACTACTTGAAACTCCCAGAAAAAAGCACCACTGAAAAGAGGACACATTCCACCTCCTTTCCGATCTTACGTTCCCAGTATGCCAGCCAGGGATTCGGGGGTACTGATGAGAATGTACAGGTGTTCTTCCTTGTCAATTTCTTTCAGTTGAATCCCAAATTTCTACAGGGGCAAGAAAAAGACTGTGATTACAAAATCTAGCATAAGCTGCCCTTAGTTACTCACCTCTTTGTGAGACTTTCCCTAAACTCCCAGTAGAAACCCCATAAAATCAAGACTTTCCCAATCATTCCTATTCCCGAGGGCTGCCCTCTTACCTTCTCTAGGACAAAGCATGCACGTTCAATGATTTCTGGATAAACATCAGTGTATTCACGGATGATATCTCTCAGCATTTCTGTAGGAGAGAGGGACACCTGAACTGAAAGGGGGGCACAGAGTAGCAGAGTCAAGGTCCTCAGGAATGAAAAAGAAAGAGTCAGCCATAGAAGGGAGGGAATAGAAGAGGAAGAAACATATAAGCAAAGGGATACCCATAGAGCATGGGCAAGGGGCAGGACAGAAGCTCAGGGAGAAGTCACTGGGATACCTACCTGAGCGCTTGATGGGCACTTTTGTGTAGTCTTTAAGCATCAAGTACTTGACCAACTTATTTGCCTGGAAGGGAAAAGGGAAATGATTAAAGTTGTATTTGGAAAAAGCTTGGTTGAATTAGACAAAAAGATGACAAAAGAACAAGATAGGGTAACGTGATTGGGGAATTATAACTCTTACTCTTTCCTGAAGAAGGGCCACATCTCGGGGTTGTGCAGCACCCAGGTTCTGTGAGGCACGGGAGTTGGGAGAGGGACGCAGATTAGGCGAGGGGCGCAGGTTCTGCCAGTCAGGTGGACTAGGCCTGTCAGCAGGTATCCAGTCAGGCGGGAGTGGCCAGTCAGTTGGAAGTGGCCAATCAGGTGGCAGCGGCCAGTCAGGTGGCAATGGCCAATCAGGAGGGCCTTGCCAATCTGGGGGACCCTGCCAGCCTGGTGGAGTCTGCCAACCAGATGGGGTCTGCCATCCAGGTGGATTCTGCCAGGCCAGTGGGTTCGGCCAGACAACTGGGCCAGGCCAGACAATGGGGTTCGGCCAGATCACTGGGTTCTGCCAGATGACTGGATTTGGCCAGATCACTGGGTTCTGCCAAGCGACTGGGTTCTGCCAGGTTGGTGGGGTCTGCCTAGCTGGGGGGCTCTGGTGTGCTGGTGGGGTCTGCCTAGCTGTCTGGTTTTGCCAGCCTGAGGGGTTCTGCCAAATCAGTGGAGTCTGCCAGAGCACATTGGGGGGTGGGCCAGGTGGATTTTGAGTAGTCACTGGAACTGGTGCAGACCTCCAGGTTCCTGCAGCCAGTGGGGCCCGTCTCTGATCCCCACTGCTATTCTCTTCCACATTCAAGTTATTAATCTGCATCATCAGAGAGAAGAAAAGGCTGGGGTCACCAGTTGGCTCTGTGCCTTTACCCTATCTACTCCAAGAAGGCCCTCTAAGCCCTCACCTGTAGTGACAGCCTGACCCACTAGCCACTGGTCACCCTGAGTCCTGGGCTTGTCTTTCACTGTCTTCCAGGCAGGAGTTTCATCTCCGAACCAGGCCAGGAGCAACCCAAGGATGGGGCCTGAGGCTTTTCCTCTTCCTATGTTCACCACTGGCTCTGCTTGTATCACCCTGAACAAATCATTCAAGTCACTTCACCTCTCTGGGACTCAGGACTCAGTTTCCTTCTCTATAAAAGTGGGACTATGATCCCTAGCTGATAAGAGGTACCTTTGAGGTTTAATGATAACCTGTGTAAATGTGTCTAGCTCAAGATCTAACACATTGTGGCTACTATTAAAATGTAAACTTGATTACATATAAATTGCATATATTATTTGTGCCCATGCATTGTTTCCCCATTAGTCTGTGGACACTCAGAGGACAGGAATAAACATTCTCCTCAACATCCCCTACAGACTAAGTGAATACAGATATATATATATATATATATATATATATATATATATATATATCTGTATTATACATATATATATATATATACACACACACATATATATATATATAGATATAGATATAGATATATACACATATATATAGTTTTATTTAGAACAAACAACCTTAAAGAAGAAAGGAGAGAGCCCAAAGCAAAGTGAAGCCAGTAGGGATCTCACCTTACGCGTCCTCTTTCCTCGAATTATAGTCCGGGTCTCCAGATTCTGAGCCTGCGAACCATCTGCTGATGTCTGTGCAGCTGCACCATCAGGTTCGGAGATACCTGAGTCTGACTCTAGGTTAGCCTGGGAAGTGGCCATTTTGGCCTGATCTACATTTCGGGTCTGAGTGTCAGCTACTGGGGCCTTAGTGGTATCATTCCAAGCCTTGAAGGCTGCCTTAGGCAGGTTGTTGGCCATCTCATTGCCATTGAGAGACTGAGAGAAATTGTAAGTGGCATTTGGGCCCACCTCAGCAGTGGCACTCTGGGCCTTAAAGGCCAACTCAGACTTGTTAGTTAACACACCAGTAGTTGCTGCCTGGGAAAAATCATAGGCAGCATTTGGGCCATTTGGGGTGGCATTCTGGGGCTTAAAGGTTGCCTTGGGCTGGATGTTGGTCATCTCCTTCATATTGTGAGCCTGAGAGAAATCATAGACACCATTAGGGCCTTTTGTGGTGGAATTCTGGGCTTTAAAGGTTGTCTTAGGCCTAGCAGCAGCTGCTGAAACCTGAATGTCAGCCATCTCATTGGCAGTTGGGGGCTGTGAACTCTGGGGACTAGCATTCTGCCCACTGGCAGCTGCTGTGGCCTGGTTAGTAGGTGGAGCCTCTGAGATCTGGATGGCCTCCATCAAGGTCTGCATAAGCAAGGTGCTGTCTTCTACAGAGGCCTCTGCCTGCAAATACAGGGGGAATATATTAAATCTCTGAGCCTTTGAAGTGGGAGCAGAAGAGGGGAGAGAGCAGTGTAGCAGGGGAGCTGCCCCTGCTGCGGGAGGTCGCTGGTTCAAAAACAGAAAGGCTGAGGTAGAGATCTAGGGGACCCTCCAGGGTGAAGAGAGACTCAAAGGGTACAAAACAAGTGGTAGGGGTGGAGTGGAGCAGAGTCAAAATGAGGGGTGGAGCGGTGTGAGGAGTGGGCAGGAACAGAAAGGGAGTAGGACTGAAGGAGAAGTGGGGTTAGAGCAGAGTGGGGAGGCGTGTGGTAACAGCTAAGGGCACTCAGGGCGCTCTGCATTCAGGAGTTGAGGAGAGAAAGGGGAGTTACACCGGGTGAGGAAAGCAGGAGAGAGGGAGGTTGGAGGCGGGAGGTTGGGGGAGGAGGCAATAGACTGCTCTGCAAGCGTCAGGACTATGGAAAAAAATGGTTCCATACCCAACCCGCATTCTCTGGGCAGATTGCCCTGACTACTAACAGGGTCTCCCCTCTCTCTGAGCAGGGATTGAGGGCTGAAAAGGGACGCCCCTCCCCCCCCTCAATAAACGATGAGAATTCGAAAGACGATGGAGTCTAGACACTAAAAAGGACAAAATAAGATTCAGTCATTTGGGAGACCAAAGGGGCCTGGGAGAGTGGGGAAAAACTGTCGGCTGGGGAAATGGTGGGGGTGGGGAGTGGAGATCTCACCTGGAAGCCGAGAAGGCCGGCACCACAGTCCATTTTCTGAGCCATGGCTCCTGTCCCTCTGGCAAGAGCAGAGCCTGGGGGTTGTGAGAGAGGGGCTGGGCGTTATACCACAGAGGGCAAACATGAAGGGTTGAACTGGGAGGGAAGTGAGTGTGGTTTGATTGTGGGGGCAGATGAGGTGCTGAATGTGAGGGGGAATGGCCTGATCCGAGCGGGAAAATGAATGGGCGTCTAAATGGCGGTTTCGAATCTTGAGGAGCTACTGACAGGAAGAAGCTTCAAATCGGGGTTCGGGGGGCAGATGAGAGTTCTGAACCGGGGGGAGGGTTAGGTTGGGATTTGCGTTTGAGGAGGTGCAAAGAGATTTTGAATCAGCAACAATTGTATAATAGTACACAGATCGAGGTCAACAAATCTGTAAGGATTTCAAACAATAAAAGGGATCGGACAGGGTTTCTGAATCAGGAAGGATCAGGAGGGGGATATGAAGGGGAGTGGAAGGGGATTCAGAATCCAGGGTAAAAGGACCAGGATAAAAAAATTGGAGGCCCGCACCAGGGGGTAGATGCCCTGTCTGGGGGCTAATTCTCACCTTGCCTCAGGCCCCAACCCCAACCCCCTCGTTGCCTCACTTCTTCACGACTCAGAGGATCAGGATTGCTGTGCTGTACTCTCAGCAACCGCACTCTCTCCTAGCCCAGGAGAAAATGCCAGCGCGGCAGCTTAGGCGACCCCGCCTCTTCGCCTAATATACCACCCACCGCCTCGGGACGTCTGTGCGCATGCGCAAACAATGAAAAGCCCGCCTACTTTCCCAACAAAAGCTTCGTCCTGGAAGCCGTGGTGCGCATGTACGCTAGGAAGCGGTCCCGCCCCTTCGCCAACACATCGCCCCACCACCAACCAGGTCTACAATATACAGCGATCCCGCCCCTTGCTCTACACTCCCTCCTCCAAAAGATGTGCTGTGTCTCTTGGTCCCACCTCTTGCCCCACACGCCGGCCCCCTACCTTTCCCGCAATGCGTCTCTATTCTCTTTTTTCCCTGTTCAAGTCCTTCCTGTCAGGTCGGCAGGCATCATCGCCACCCCCTTGCTCAGCACCGCTTAGGGTCACTATTGAGGAGGTCTCTGTATGGGGTCTCTAACTGCAATAAGTACTGGGTGGCTAAGAGCTCATCTACTTTAGGATCCAGAAAAGGGAATGGCCAGAGAGGATACACTATTGGTAATAGTAATTAAGTCTGTGCCTGCCACTTGACTCTACCTGATTCCCTCCCCCTCGCTAAATTCCAGACTCAGAAGATTTGCTTCTTCCCTGTTCTCTTTGCAGCTCCAGCCATAGACTCATTTTGTATGTGTGTTTGGGGGCGGTGGGGGAGAGGGAAGAGCAGGGCACATACATCACAGCAGGATCTGTTCTGGAGTTTGCCTGTCTCCTGTAAAAGCCCTGGGAAGTTGATGTCACCACTCTATTTTACTTATCAGGACACTGAAGAACAGACATATTGCATGAACTAGGCCATAAAGCCAGTTAACAGAAAGTGCAAAATTTGAGCCTGGGTCTTTCTTCCTGACTCCAAAGCCCACATTCTGCTAGTGCTGGTGTGAGGTCCAAGGCACCACCCACCTTCCTTCATTTGGGCTACAGACTCCCCTACCCCTATATCTGTCCCAAACAAGGAAGATTTGTGTTCTAAGAGGGCTAGCTCCTAGAACTAGGAAGCACATGTTCTGCACTCAGGAGGATACAGAGGTCCCAACCCACCTCCTGCCTGCTCTATGTGGGTCTATTCCAGTGTGGGAATTGCTTCTTGGAGTCCACTCTCTACTTCAACTATCAGACCTCTTTCCTGTGAGTGACACAATCATGCTGCCTCTGAAGCCTTCTTAGTGCCCACTGGAGTAGTCAGAACAATCAGGCACCTGTGTGCCTGAGCCTTGACAAGCTGGTTCAGTCCAGGACCTGGGACAGCTGTGGCCTGAAACTGGGCAGGGCTTCAGAATTCCAAGGGTGGAGTGCCTGCCAGTCTCTAGCTGTGTGAACCTGCTCAAGTCACTCACCACCTCTGAGACTGGCTTCTCAATATGCAAAGTGGAATGCACAGTAAGTGGGTCCTACCACAGACACACATACCACTCTACTTCCAGGATTACTGGAGGAACTAAAAAAGGCAGAAAATTATATACAAATGTATGGTGACTCTAATTTAACTGATTCTTTCCCCAAATTCAAGGCAGA
Source organism: Loris lydekkerianus (assembly GCA_963574355.1). Lineage (NCBI taxonomy): Eukaryota > Metazoa > Chordata > Mammalia > Primates > Lorisidae > Loris > Loris lydekkerianus. Next base: position 26,368 of record CAUYPK010061038.1, read on the forward strand.
ACTTTATTCATTTCACATTTGTTCTGGCATCAGTCCCTTGCCAGAAAACTGCAAATGAAAGGATGCTAATGCTAGGAAGGACTGCAGCATTTGGTCCCCAAGGACTAACATCAGTTCTGCCTGGCTGATTGACTTTCCTCATCTGTTGCATAGCAACCTCCCCTGTCAGCTGCCTGTTTTTCTTGAGCAGTTCGACTGTAAAGTGTCTGCAGTGCAACGTGATCAGACTCAGGAAAGGAGGTCTAAAACACCACCATTTTATATGTTGTTTCCGTATCTGTATCTCTAGTCCTGACTTTGGCCTGTGAATTCTAGACCTGTAATTCAACTGCCTACCTCACTTCTCCAATTGGATCTCTCTCAGTATCCTCAAATTTAACAGGTCAGAAACTGACTCCTTTATATATAGACTCCTTCCAACCAAAATTGTGTTTTTCCTTGTCCTTCTCTCCCCATTAGAATGTAGGCTTCATAAGGAGATGCAATTTTGTTTGTTTTATTCATTGCATTTACAGCACCTAAAACCATACCTGGCTTATTTCTATATACTCAGTGAGTACTTGTTAAATGAGTGTATGAATCATACTATCTCTCCCCCCACCACCAACTCCATTGCTAAAGCAAGAAACCTGGCATTTTTCTTTGCTGTGATAACTTCACATATTTTTCCTTATTATACCCATAATGCATATCCATCATTAAAATTTCAAACATTGCTTAAATATTTTAGAAACTAAGTAAACATTCTAAATCTTACCACCTTGAGATAATGGATAGTATTCAAAAAATTTTTTGATAGAGTCTTGCTGTGTCACCCTGGGAGAGTGCAGTGCCATCATTATAGCTCACTGTGACTTTATACTCCTGGGCTCAAGCGATCCTCCTGCCTCAGCCTCCCCAGTAATTGGGAATACAGGCATGCCCAATGACGCCCAGCTAATTTTTGTATTTTTAGTAGAAACAGGGTCTTGATCAGGTAGGTCTCCAACTTTTGAGCTCAAGCAATCCTCCTGCCGCGGTTTCCCAAAATGTGAGGATTACAAGCATGAGCCTTCCTACCCAGCAATTGATAAGATTTTGATTACTTTTTCATATAAGTACCACCCACTAACCAATTGTGTCACTGGAGCTTTGATGCTACCTTTTCATATATCATTTTATACATGTATGTATATATTCTTATGTGAGATTATATACATACCACAAATACTTTAAATTATTTTCCTTACTGCTTTCCACTCCTTCCTTTCACTTTTGCCTTCACCTGGCAGACATACATTTGTAACACCATTTTTATATCCTTCCATGCTCAAAAAGTCATGTCTTTTGATTTTTACAAAAATTAAAGTCATATAAACTTTTATGCATCTGATATATCTTGGCAAACCACCTCTGATTAACTTTTTAAAAGACTGCCTAATATTCCATGATAGGAATATATCACAAAGTATTCAACCATTGTTCCATAGATGGACATTCATTTTAGTTTCAGGAATTTTTTTTTTTTTCTTACAGGGATGGCACACACGACAACATTGCAATAAAAATGCTTGTATATATTAATATATCTCTATACATTAATGCTTAATTTTTTATCTCTGTAAGATCAGATGCCTAGGAATAAAATTAACAAACTCCACAGTGCTTGGTATATTGTAAGAATTTTCTAATTTTTTCCCAATCTGATATTCATGTATTTATTGGTATTTCCTTGTGGTTTTGATTTATATTTCAGAAAGTAATGTGATGGAGCACATTTTCATATATTAATGAATATATTAGAATTCTTCTGTAAAGTGCTTGTGGGAGTCTTTTACATGTTTTTCATTTGGGTTGTCTATCTTTGTCTTATTTTTAGTTCTTTACACTGTCCTACAGATCCTTACTGAAAATGCTTAGGCCGTATGTATTTTTAAAATGTTTTTCACATTTTAGAAAGGTAATACAATGGATAAACTCTGTATTACTTAAGAATTCCAACTTCAAAAACCACAAAACCCAGATACTTCTTCACATCCCCTTGGCAGCTAAGAGAATGTAATCTAGTGGGCAACGCCTGTGGCTCAGTGGGTAGGGTGCCGGCCCCATATACCGAGGGTGGCGGGTTTGACCCCGGCCCTGGCCAGCTAAAACAGCAGTGACAACTGCAACAAAAAGTAGCCAGGCATTGTGGTGGGTGCCTGTAGTCCCAGCTACTCGGGAGGCTGAGGCAAAAGAATCGCTTAAGCCCAAGAGTTTGAGGTTGCTGTGAGGTGTGACGCCATGGCACTCTACCGAGGGTGACAGAATGAAACTCTGTCTCACAAAAAAAAAAAAAAAAAAAAAAAAGGAGAAAGAATGTAATCTAGGATTTAACAGTGTGGCAAACTCCTAAAGACCACCCCCTCATATTTAATAATTTTCTAAAAAGACTCATAGAGCTCAGAAAAGTTGTTGTGGCTATGGTTTATTACAGTAAAAGAATATAGAGTAAAATCAGCAAAAATAAAAGGTACATATGAGGTCTGACAATTTCCCAAACTTGCCACCATGTGCTTACACTGGCAGCACTGTATAAACAACAGGTTTGTAAGGTAAGGTTTCATAACAGGTATAGTTTTCATAACCTTACTATATCAGTGTCTCACAGATGTGTTCATAACAACATGCAGTGTTTTGCTGAGTGGTGTTCATTATTGTTATGTTTTTGTGTGTCTCACAAGAATATCAGAGCTTGAAGTAGAGCAATGAACAAACATTAACTTTCTTCTTAAACTTGGCTAGAATGGAAGTGAACTCAGGGACATGTTGGTCCAAGTGTATGGGGATAATTCCATGAAGAAAATGGAAGTGTACAAATGAAGTAAATATTTTTCCAGGGAGAAAGAAAGCATCATTGATGAAGAGAGGCCAGGGCAGACAACATCAAGCAGAAGTGATGAAAACATTGCGAAAATTTATTGAATTGTGTGCCCAAATTGTCAGCTGTGAGAAGCATAGCAGAACAAGTAAACATTAATAGAAAAACAGGAAAATCTTAAGTGAAAATCTTGGTCAACAACTCATGGCTCTTGCATCATGAGAATGTACCAGTTCACACAGTACTGTCTTTGAGGGAGTTTTAGCCAGTAAACAAATAACTGTATTGGCACACCCTCCCTAATCACCTGATCTGGTCTCCAGTGACATTTTACTTTACCCAAAGATAAAGAAAATATTAAAACGAAGACATTTTGATGGCAATCAGGACATCAAGAGTAATATGACAGCTCTTGATGGCCATTCCAGAAAAAGGTTCCAAAATTGCTTTGATGGGTGGACTAGATGCTGGCATTGGTGCATAGCTTCCCAAGGGGAGTACTTTGAAGGTGACTGTAGTGATATCCAGCAGCAATGAGGTATATAGCACTTTTTCTAGGATGAGTTCATGAACTTAATTGTCAGTAGTGGTATTGCAGAGTCAAAGAGAGACCAGGTGTGAGTTTTCAGTTGTCCTCTCCCCGTGGAGCTGAATGGCCAGCGCTCAACTCTCCCAACAATGATGTGCAAACTCATGTATAAAGTATTGTCACCCAGGGAAGTTCACCCAAGTCAAGTGTTTTTATTGGGGGTCAGTCAGATAGGCATAGATCACCTGTGTGGCTTTAGTTATTCAGTCTCCACCCCACTCAGAGGTCAAACTAATATCACATGGCCCAAGGCTCCCACTGTAAATCAAATTGTTGTTATCATGTGGCCCCAAGGCCACAGGTAAAGGAACACACTCCAATCAAGCTTAATATCCTAAGGGCCTACAGGTTATTTCCCAAGAGCTGGTGAAGAGCTAGACATTTCTTTGCAAAAGACCATTTTTGGCTGGTGGGGTGGTGGTGGTAATGTGCAAGGTTTGAATACTCCATGTTTACTTAGTTTTCACTGTAGGAATAGACACAACTCAGCTCTAATACTTTGTCTGAAAGGAGTAATTCAAAGATGCAACCATGAAATTCACTGCCAAAGCTGTGGTGGTGGGAGAAGCAGACACAAGAAAATCCAGTTTCTAGAGGCAGCATCAGCAGCAGGGTCAGCATTTACTGTCTACTATTCAGTGGTGGCAGCTAATACTTACAGCACAAATTTTGAAATATAGCTGGTGCCCAACTACTTTTAGTAATATTTCATTAATTCTACTGCTTTTAAATTTTTTTTAACTTTTTATTTTGAAATAACTATAAATACATGGGAAATTGCAAATACACTATAGAGAGGTCCTATGTACCCTTCATCCACTTCTCCCAGTTGTTACATCTATGTAACTACAGTACAAAATCAAAACCAGAACACTGTTATTGGTACATGTATAGCTCTATGTCACTTTATCACACAAGGAGGACATACAATCACCACAGCAATCAAGATACAGAACAATTCCATTACCACAAAGATTTCCCTTGTATTATCCCTCCATTACAGTCATACTAAACCCACCTTTCCCACTGCTACCATCCTTAACCCCTGACAACCACTGTGTTCTCTATCTCTATAATTTAATCATTTCAAAAAGGTGATAAAAATGGAATCAAACAATATTTCCCACTTTGAAATTGGCTTTTTTCATACTCAGCATAATGTCTGAGATTCATCCAAGCTGTATATACCAGCAATTTGTTTCTTTGTATTGCTGAGTACTATTCCATGGTATAAATATGCTGCAACAATTGGTTAACAATGAAAGACATCTGGGTCACTTTTAGTTTGGGACTATCATGAAGGAATCTGCTTATAAACATGTATATATAAGTTTTTATGTGAGTCTAAGTTCACATTTGTCTGGGGTAAGTGCCCAAAAGTGCAACTTCTGGGTTGTATATTAGGTGCACATTCGCTTTATAAGAAACTACCAACCATTCCTATAATGCTTGCACAATTTTACATTCCCACCAGCAATATGTGATATAATTTCTCCAAATACTTGCCAGAATCTGTTGCTTTCAGTATTTTGTAGAAATTGGTATGTGGTATTAACTCACTGTAATTTTAATGCTTTTTCCTGATGGCTAATGATGTTGACATCTTTTTATGTGCTTGTTTGCCATCCATATATCCTCTTGGATGAAATATATCTTCATGCCTTTTACTCATTTTTAATGGGATTATTTTCTCTCTTTTATTGTTGACTCCTGATAGTTTACATATTTTATATACAAGTCCTTTGTCAGATATATGGTTTTAAAATATTTTCTTCTAATTCATAGCTTTCCTTTTCATCCATTTAACAAGGTTTTTGGCAAAGCAAATTCTGAATTTTTAGAAAGTCCCCTTTACTGGGACTTTTTTCCTTTTAAGGATTATGGGTTTTATGTCATTTCTAAGAACTCTTCAACAGTCCCTAGGACCTCAATATTTTTTTCTTATATTACCATTTAAAGTTTTTAAAAGTTTTACATTAAACCCAGCCATCCCTTTGGTTTTAAGTTTTGAATGAGGTGTGAAGTTTAGGCTGAGCTATGGACATCCAATCAATCCAGCACAATTTGATTAAGTGGTGATCATTCATCCATTTAATTGTTTTTGAACCTTCGTCAAATATCAGTTGGCTATATTTGGAAGCGATTTCTGAGTTTTCTAATCCATTGTTCTATGTCTATTCATCTACCAATACACATACCACAATATTGACTACTATATAATGTACTTTTATAACTGTATGATTACAGTCTTAAAATTGGGTAGAATGATTTCTTCCACTTTATCCCTCTTGGTCAAAATTATTTTATGTTTTAATTCTTTGATCTTTCAGTGTGTTTTTGGATAATCTTGCCTATAAGTCACCTTGCTAACATTTTGACAGGAATTACACTCAAAACTGTGTATCAATTTAGGGATAATTAGTATATTTCTATGTTCAGTCTTCTAATCAATATGATCTCTCTCAGTTATTTTGGTCTCCTTTAATTTCTTCATTAAAGTTTTATAGGTTTATAGTAGAAATCCTGTACATGATTTGTTAAATTTATCTTTCTCTTTCTTTCTTTCCTTCTTTCTTTCTTTCTTTCTTTCTTTCTTTCTTTCTTTCTTTCTTTCTTTCTTTCTTTCTTTCTTTCTTTCTTTCTTTCTTTCTTCTTTCTTTCTTTCTCTTTCTTTCTTTCTTTCTTTTTTTTTTTTTTGAGTTACTGTAAATGGTATTCTATTTTTTTTAACATTCTTTTTATTATTTCAAAATTTTACTGGGTACAATTTTTTTTTTCTGTAAAATGGATCTCTTTTGCTATGCTTGAGTCAGGGTTATAGGTATGCCCATCACCCAGATAGTGTTCACTGTAGCCCTTAGGTAGGTTTTTGACCATGCCCTCCTCCCCTATTTTTATGTTCAGTTTCCACTAGTTTATTGCTGGCATATAGAAATTAAATTGATGTTGATATGTTGCTCTTATGGCCTGTGACCTTACTAAACTCACTTATTAGTTCTACAAGGGGTTTTTGTTAGACTCTTGTGAATTTTTACATACAGTATCTTTACTGTATGATTTGGAAATACTGGGCTCTGTTTCTTCCTTTCTAATCCATACAGGTTTTCTTTTTTTTTTTTTTCCTATCTTTACTGAGGGGGCTAAAATTTTCAATATTATTTTATATTTTGTTTTAAAAAAGCCTGGTTATTTTGGTCGTTTTTTTTTTTTTTTTTTTTTTTTTTTTTTAGATTCTGGATATTTATTAGCAAGCATGGTCTGAAGCCCCCTTTACCCCCATGGCTGACAGTCAGGGTCTCTGGGCCTGGTGGGAAGAGGTACCAGCAACTCTCCTCAAAACATGTGCACCAACTGGACTGTGGGCAGAGTCTGAACAATCTGGCTGACACCAGGGCCAGCTCCAGTGGAGACCAGACTACCATCTGGGAGGTAGGAGCATCTGGGAGTCCCACAGGAACAGAGGCTGGACCCGGTGGTGTTGGGGCCAGGAGTTGCAGTGTGGTGGCGCCTCCTCCCATGCTGCTGTTCTCCAGCAGCTTGGTGGCTGGGGTGCTGCAGATGATGAGAAGTTTCTGGCCTGATATTTGTCATTTTTAATATTTTTAATTTTTATGGAATACATGTGATACTTTGAAACATACATACGATGTGTAATGATCAAATCAGGGTAATTTTGATACCTATCTACCCATTCCTTAAACATTTATTATTTCTTTGTGTTGCAAACATTCCAAATATAGTCTTTTAGTTATTTTGAAATATATAACAAATTATTAACTCTAGTTGCCCTACTGTGCTAATGAAAACTATATTTTATTTCTACTATCTAACTGTATTTCTGTTCCCATTAACCAACCCCTCTTTATCACCCTCTCTCCACTACCCTTCCCAGCCTCTGGTAACAACCATTCTATTCTCTATCTCCATCAGATCAATTCTTTTAGTTCTCACATGAGTGAGAACATGTGACATTACCTTTCTGTGCATAGCTTTTAACATAATGTCTCTATTACTGGGTTGCTGACAGTTTTCATTATAAATGAGTTGTTGCATTTTCTAAAATGCTTTTTCTGTCAATCAATGTGATATGACTTTTACACTTTAGCCTGTTGATATGGTAGATTACACTAATTGATTTATGACCAGTGAACTATACATGGAATAAATTCCACTTGGTCATGGTGTACAGCTTTTTCTACATTGCTGGATGTGATTTGATAATATCCTGTTGAAGATTTTTGCATCTATACTATCACATAATTTTCTTGTTCTTTGGTTTGGGGATCAGGGTAATAATGACTTTATAAAATTAATGGGAACTGTTTCCTCTTGTTTTATTTTCTCAATGATATTATGTGGAAATGGTGTTAATTATTCTTTTAACAGCTGTCAGAATTTTCCATTTCTTTTTTGAGAACTTCCTTTAGCTATTACTGTAGCAGAGATAGGCTGGTGACAAGCTCTTAGATATCCTCCTGAAAATGTCTTGATTTCTTCTTTATTATTGAAGGATAATTCTTGGTTGACAGTTCTTTCCTTGCAGCACTTGAAAAACGTCATGGCCTCCACGGTATCTAATGAGAGAGCTATCATTCCTTTTCAGTATTCATATAGGTGAAGTGTCATCTCTCTCTCTTGTGGATTTCAGGATTTTTTTTCATATCTTGAATTTTCAGGAAATTTAAAAATGATGTGTCTTTGACTGTATTTCATTTAGGGTTTGCTCAGATTCTTGAATACTTGATTCTGTGGGATTGTTCTTTTTTTCTTTTCAAATTAGGAATTTTACAGCCATTCTTTCTCTGAACACTTTTTCAGTCCTTTTTTCCTCTCTTCTGTGACTACAGCACATATTTACATTTTTTTCTAATCATAATTTTATTTCTTTTTCTCATAATTCATTTTGTAGTTCATATTCTTTTTCTAGTTTGATAAATATAGGGGTACATTAGAATTTTGTTCCATGGATAAATTATACAGTGGTGGCGTCAGGGCTTTAAGTGTACCCATTGCCCAGATAGTTAGTGTACATTGTGCCCAACATGTGATTTTTCACCCCTCATCAGCCTCCCACCCTCCTCCTTCTTAGTTTCCAATGTCTATTATCCCACTTTGTATGACCTTATATACCCGTTATTTAGCTCCCATTTATGTAGATCCTAGATATAGTCATTTGTCAGATGTATAGTTTGTGAGCATTTTCTCCCATGGTGTAGGTTGTCTACAGCAAATCCTATGTTGATTATTTTCCTTGCTGTACAGAAACTTTTCATTTTAATTAAGCCACATTTATTTATTTTTGCTGTTACTGTATTTGCTTTTGGAATTGTAGTCATTAATTGCCTATATCTAGAAGAGATTTTTTATATTTTCTTCTAGAAATTTTTTATGGTTTCATGCCTTACATTTAAGTCTTTTATCGATGTTGAATTACTTTCTACATGTGGTGAGAGATGAGTGTACTGTTTAATTCTTCTGCATGAGGCTTTCTAGTTTTCTTAGCACTGTTTATTGAAAAGGGTCTCCATTCCCTCCTGGATGTCATCTGCTTTGTCAGAGATCAGTTGGTTGTAGATGGATAATTTTATTTCCAGGTTTTTAATTCTGTTCTTTTGATCTATGTGTCTTATTTTTAAACCAGCACTGTGTTATTTAGGTTATTATAGCCTTGTAGGATAACTTGAAATCAGGTAATGTAATTTCATTTTATTTTTATTTTCATTCAGTTCAAAGTAGTTCTGATTTATCTTGTGGGTTTTTTTTTTTTTTTTTAATTTGGGTAGTGGATTCTTTGGTGGTGTGTTGTTCAATTTATAGATATTTGTAAAATAATCCTCTGTTTGCTTTTGTTTCTCAGTCTATTTTGTCTTTTGTAGCTCAGATTGGATAATTTCTACTTGTTTTATCTTCAAGTTCACTGATTCATTCTTTTGTTATCTTTATTCCACTACTGAGCTCATCTACTGAGGTTTTACTTCTTTAAAAGTTCATTTATTGATTTTTTCAGTTTTTAAATATCCTTAATTATCTTCTTTTTGAGATTTTCCATTTCTTCACTAAGGCTTCTTATTTTTCATTTGTTCTAAGCATGTTCTCAATTGCTCACTGAAACATTTTTTAGGATGAATACTTAAAAACTTTTGTCAGATGATTCAAGCATGTGTATTATTGATATTGTTGTATGTGGATTATCTTTCCTCATTTAAGTAGTGACTAGGACAAGTGATTTTTAATGAATCCTGATATTTTGCACACCTTATTTAAATCTTCTCTTTTACCACATGTGGGTTGAGGTCCAAATTCTCTGAGTCTCCACTGATACCTGAGGAAAAGGGCTCCTTATTACTGTGGTCTAAATGAGTGTTCCATCTCATGAAGTCTGTTAGCGTGATTCCTCCTGATTTGTTTTTATTTCTGAGTAATGTCTTGGCTATACGAGGTTTTTTCTGATGCCATATAAAACGAAGTATTATTTTCTCGAGATCATTAAAATATGACAGTGGAGCTTTAATGAGGATTGCGTTGAAATTATATATTGCTTTGGGTAGTATGGACATTTTAATGTTGATTCTTCCCAGCCATGAGCATGGTATGTTTTTCCATTTGTTAACATTTTCAGCTTTTTCTTTTCTTAGAGTTTCATAGTTCTCTTTACAGAGATCTTTCACTTCCTTTGTTAGATAAATTCCCAAAAATTTCATCTTCTTTGGCACTACTGTGAATGGGATAGAGTCCTTAACTGTTTTTTCAACTTGACTATTGTTGGTGTATATAAAGGCTACTTGATTTATGAATGTTGATTTTGTACCCTGAGATGCTGCTGTATTCCTTGATCACGTCTAAGACTTTTGTAGTAGAGTCTCTAATGTTTTCCAGATATACAATCATATCATCTGCGAAGAGCGAAAGACTATACTACAAATCGATAGTGATCAAAACAGCATGGTATTGGCACAAAAATAGAGAAGTACATGTCTGGAACAGAATAGAGAACCAAGAGATGAATCCAGCTACTTACCATTGTTTAATTTTTGACAAGCCAATTAAAAACATTCAGTGGGGAAAAGATTCCCTATTTAATAAATGGTGCTGAGTGAACTGGCTGGCAACCTGAAGAAGACTAAAACTGGACCCACACCTTTCACCATTAACTAAGATAGACTCTCATTGGATTAAAGATTTAAACCTAAGAAATGAAACTATAAAAATACTAGAGGAAAGTGCAGGGAAAACACTTGAAGAAATCGGTCTGGGCAAGTATTTTATAAGGAGGACCCCCCCGTGCAATTGAAGCAGCTTCAAAAATACACTACTGGGACTTGATCAAACTAAAAAGCTTCTGCACAGCCAAGAACACAGTAAGTAAAGCAAGCAAACAGCTCTCAGAATGGGAGAAGATATTTGGAGGTTATGTCTCTGACAATGGTTTAATAACAAGAATCCACAGAGAACTCAAATGCATTAGCAAGAAAAGAACAAGGGATCCCATCACAGGCTTGGCAAGGGATTTGAAGAGAAACTTCTCTGAAGAAGACAGGCGCACGCCTTCAGACATATGAAAAAATGCTCATCATCTTTAATCATCAGAGAAATGCAAATAAAAACTACTTTGAGGTATCATCTAACTCCAGTGAGACTAGCCTATATCACAAAATCCCAAGACCAGAGATGTGGGTGTGGATGGGAAGAAAAGGGAACACTTTTACACTGCTGGTGGGACTGCAAATTATTACATTTATTCTGGAAAGATATATGGAGAACACTTAGAGATCTAAAAATAGAACTGCCATTCAATCCTGTAATTCCTCTACTGGGCATATACCCAGAAGATCAAAAATCACATCATAACAAAGATATTTGTACCAGAATGTTTATTGCAGCCCTATTCATAATTGCTAAGTCATGGAAAAAGTCCAAGTGCCCATCGATCCAC